>LGRX02014648.1:22279-50394 GCA_001247695.2 Cymbomonas tetramitiformis | reverse complement strand
CGTACACAGGCTGGATGTGATCCCATGCGTGCAGAGCTGGCGCGGGTAAACTAGAGGGTGCGCCTGCGCATGACGTGCGTGAGCCGAACGCCCACCAAGCACCAACCCGACCTTGTCTACAACTCTACACCCCCTCCAACTGAACGGCCACACGACAAACGACTCTCCCTCCCATGACCTCACATCATCCGCCCCTCCCACGAGCTGCGTACACAGGCTGGGTGTGATCCCATGCGTTCAGATCTGGCGCGGGTAAAATAGAGGGTGCGCCACGCATGACGTGCGTGAGCCGAATGCCCGACAACCCGACATTGTCTACTACTCTATACCACCCTCCAACTGAACGGCCACACGACAAACGACTCTCCCTCCCATGACCTCACATCATCCGCCCCTCCCACGGGCTGCGTTCACAGGCTGGGTGTGATCCCATGCGTGCAGAGCTGGCGCGGGTAAACTAGAGGGTGCGCCTGCGCATGACGTGCGTGAGCCGAACGCCCACCAACCCGACGTTGTCTACAACTCTACACCACCCTCCAACTGACGACGGCCACACGACAAACGACTCTCCCTCCCATGACCTCACATCATCCGCCCCTCCCACGAGCTGCGTACACACGCTGGGTGCGATCCCATGCGTGCAGAGCTGGCGCGGGTAAACTAGAGGGTGCGCCTGCGCATGACGTGCGTGAGCCGAACGCCCACCAACCCGACCTTGTCTACAACTTTACACACCCTCCAACTGAACGGCCACACGACAAACGACTCTCCCTCCCATGACCTCACATCATCCGCCCCTCCCACGAGCTGCGCACACAGGCTGGGTGTGATCCCATGCGTGCAGAGCTGGCGCGGGTAAACTAGAGGGTGCGCCTGCGCATGACGTGCGTGAGCCGAACGCCCACCAACCCGACCTTGTCTACAACTCTACACCCCCTCCAACTGAACGGCCCCACGACAAACGACTCTCCCTCCCATGACCTCACATCATCCGCCCCTCCCACGAGCTGCGTACACAGGCTGGGTGTGATCCCATAAGTGCAGAGCTGGCGCGGGTAAACTAGAGGGTGCGCCTGCGCATGACGTGCGTGAGCCGAACGCCCACCAACCCGACCTTGTCTACAACTCTACACCCCCCTCCAACTGAACGGCCACACGACAAACGACTCTCCCTCCCATGACCTCACATCATCCGCCCCTCCCACGAGCTGCGTACACAGGCTGGATGTGATCACATGCGTGCAGAGCTGGCGCGGGTAAACTAGAGGGTGCGCCTGCGCATGACGTGCGTGAGCCGAACGCCCACCAAGCACCAACCCGACCTTGTCTACAACTCTACACCCCCTCCAACTCAACGGCCACACGACAAACGACTCTCCCTCCCATGACCTCACATCATCCGCCCCTCCCACGAGCTGCGTACACAGGCTGGGTGTGATCCCATAAGTGCAGAGCTGGCGCGGGTAAACTAGAGGGTGCGCCTGCGCATGACGTGCGTGAGCCGAACGCCCACCAACCCGACCTTGTCTACAACTCTACACCCCCCTCCAACTGACGACGGCCCCACGACAAACGACTCTCCCTCCCATGACCTCACATCATCCGCCCCTCCCACGAGCTGCGTACACAGGCTGGGTGTGATCCCATAAGTGCAGAGCTGGCGCGGGTAAACTAGAGGGTGCGCCTGCGCATGACGTGCGTGAGCCGAACGCCCACCAACCCGACCTTGTCTACAACTCTACACCCCCTCCAACTGAACGGCCACACGATAAACGACTCTCCCTCCCATGACCTCACATCATCCGCCCCTCCCACGAGCTGCGTACACAGGCTGGGTGTGATCCCATAAATGCAGAGCTGGCGCGGGTAAACTAGAGGGTGCGCCTGCGCATGACGTGCGTGAGCCGAACGCCCACCAACCCGACCTTGTCTACAACTCTACACCCCCTCCAACTGACGACGGCCACACGACAAACGACTCTCCCTCCCATGACCTCACATCATCCGCTCCTCCCACGAGCTGCGTACACAGGCTGGGTGTGATCCCATAAGTGCAGAGCTGGCGCGGGTAAACTAGAGGGTGCGCCTGCGCATGACGTGTGTGAGCCGAACGCCCACCAACCCGACCTTGTCTACAACTCTACACCCTCTCCATCTGAACGGCCACACGACAAACGACTCTCCCTCCCATGACCTCACATCATCCGCCCCTCCCACGAGCTGCTGCGTACACAGGCTGGGTGTGATCCCATAAGTGCAATGCTGGCGCGGGTAAACTAGAGGGTGCGCCTGCGCATGACGTGCGTGAGCCGAACGCCCACCAACCCGACCTTGTCTACAACTCTACACCCCCTCCAACTGACGACGGCCACACGACAAACGACTCTCCCTCCCATGACCTCACATCATCCGCCCCTCCCACGAGCTGCGTACACAGGCTGGGTGTGATCCCATAAGTGCAATGCTGGCGCGGGTAAACTAGAGGGTGCGCCTGCGCATGACGTGTGTGAGCCGAACGCCCACCAACCCGACCTTGTCTACAACTCTACACCCCCCTCCAACTGACGACGGCCACACGACAAACGACTCTCCCTCCCATGACCTCACATCATCCGCCCCTCCCACGAGCTGCGTACACAGGCTGGGTGTGATCCCATAAGTGCAGAGCTGGCGCGGGTAAACTAGAGGGTGCGCCTGCGCATGACGTGCGTGTCCTCTTTGCGCCTCCCTCCAGAGCTGCGTTCATGAAGAGGTCCAACTGAGTCGCTGGCGCATGTCCATACACCAGTTCGAACGGTGAGAACCCTGTCACTGTGATCACTGCCGACTTGGAGTCGTTGATGGCGTACTCCACTGGAGCCACCCACAGGTCCCAATCCTCCTGTATCTCTGCCACGTAACAACGCAGCATGCGCTCCACAGTGTGGTTACTGCGCTCAGCCTGGCCATCACTCTGCGGGTGATAAGGGGTGGTGCTGGCTACCTTCACGCCCATCAGTCGCATGAACTCCTGAGTCAGAGCATCTGGGAACCGCGGGTCCCGGTCGCACACAATCTTCATCGGGGCTCCGTGCAGTCGCCACACTGCATCCATGAACATTCTGGTCACCACCTCCGCTGAGCTATCGTTATACGCCATTGGAACCACGTGCACCATCTTACTCGGTTTACAAGTAAAGGTGGCGAAGGCATTCACACCTCTCTCTGTCGTGGGGAGCCCAGTAACAAAGTCTATACTCACCACTTCCCACAATCGACTAGGCACAGCGTGAGGCTGTAACAGGCCTGCTGGGTATCCTTGGCGCGGCTGGGTTTGCTGGCAGGTTACACAAGTCTTCACCCATTCAGCTAATCCATTTAGTTTGTGAGCGTGTGTGGCGGGGCTGAGGTTCTTCCTCCTCCTCCATCGGCACAGGGCCGGTAGTTTCCGTTTCGTTAATCCTTGTGAGCGGGTGCAGGGAGAGTTGCCTGTGAATCTCTTCCCTGGGGACCAGCCTCGCCTCCCATTCCGTCATTTTGGCCCTCAGCTGCTCCGAGTTGAGGCGCGGGAGGTTGGTTCGTATTGAGTGGGGGTCCAGTGGCCCTTCACTGGGCATGCCCCTGTATTGTTGCTTCAGCCTTCGGTTTGTAAGACTGTCATAAAAGTCCCCCGGCTTCGTTATGTCCCTCGGCTGGGCTTCGCACAGGTATGGGTATAGGTGTGCCAGGCCTTTTGCTATGGCATTGCGGTCTGTGTTGAGGGTTGCATCTGTGCATTGTTCCCTGACGTTCACCTGGCTAATTGCATGTTGGCCATCTCGTGTAGTAAGGAGCGCTAGGTCTGGAAAGTGCGTAAAAAGTTTGAGGCATGTTGTGAAATTTATCGCAGTTGGCGTGTCCCTGGGTATTGTGAGCCTGGCGGTTTGGTCTGTGCACACCGCCTGCCAGTCTGGGGGCGCCGGTATGTCCCCATCCATTATTTTGCCTGCTTTCGTTTTCCTTGTTGTTCCCTCCATCTCTTTGTCGGACTTTCTTCTGGTTGCCCCTTTTAGCTGTTCCATTATCTTTGGTGGTGGGGTCTGGAGTTGTCTGAGCATTCCCTCTGTCCCCTGGGGCGTAATGTTGTATCTGAGTAGGGCATTGAGTTTTCTTAGTGTGTTGTGTTTTGTCTGGTGCCCCCCCCAGAGTTTGTCGAGGTCTGTGCAATTCCTGCGTGTGGTGCTGTGGTATTCTACCAGTCCCCTGGTGGACCTGCTGACGTGGGACATTCTGAGTCTCGACTTTAGGTTTATTTGCCTCCACGCCGGGCCCCGTACCGCTCCTCTGTCCTCTTCGCTGTGCATGGCCTCTAGTAGTCCGCTCCAAATCGACTGGGCGTAGACTGCTTGGAGTGGCACCATGCCCAGGCCGAACTTTTCTTTTTCCTGTGTGGTGAAATCCATATCTGAATTTCCCTAGTATTGCGGAGTGGAGGGAGTATTCCTTTTGGTCCGGCGTTAGTGGGGAGCGCAGTAGAGCTTGTATTCTGTGGTACATCTCTTCCTTAGCGGCCTCTTTCTCTTTGTCCCACCTGCCTGTGAATGCCAGTAGTACTCCCAGGTATTTGTATGTGTCGTCTGGCTTGAGTACCTTGAAGTGGCTTAGCCTGCCGTCCACTCCCAGCATTTTGAGGTCTTTATGGAGTTGTTCGGATATGGAGACCCCATTTTTTATGCCGGTTATGGCTGACTTGGTGAGGTTAATTTTGAGTTCACTCCACTGCGAGAATGCCTGTAGTTTGTGTAGCTGAGCTCTCATGTGGAAAATCGTGGGGCATAGTATGAGTAGGTCGTCAACGAACGCCCCTGCTGTTGTCCTGAGGGGGCCCAGCCTTTCCTATTCTGCTGAGTACTTGTGTTGGTGCCCATGTTCTCCCACCTCTAACCATCTTAGCAACGGTTCCTGGTATATTATGAAGAGGAGAGGGCCCATGCTGTCCCCCTGGAGAAGTCCTCTTTGCACCTGTACGGTTTTGTGTGAGGTTTCCCCTCCTACCCTGGTGCTCATGGACATTGTGTCATGGCTTTGTGTACCCAGGACATCCCGCACCACCTGTGTGAGTTCATCGGGTATCCCAAGGTACTGCATCGTGTGCAGTAGTTTGTTGTGGTCCACTGAGCCGTACGCATTTTCGAAGTCTACATACAGGCCATGCAGTTCCCGTCCTGAGACGTTTGCATCCTCAATCGCATTGGTTACTCTAGTGAGTTGTCGAAGCGTGTTCCTTTTTTCCCTTGAGCCTTCCTACGTTATATATATATACTGTAGCCTAGATGCATATCGTTCTTTCCTTGCATCCGACGAAACCGGGGGCTCCTCAGCTCCCAAATACATTCGTGACCGTCGTAAATAAATATATATACTATTTTCAACGCCCACGATCGACCCGGTGATGTTCATGTTGGAATGACGATGGCGTTGGCGAATGTGGCGACTAATACCGAGCAGTACAGTACAGTACTGTAACGCCAGCGCCACCGAGACTCACGACGCAGTCGAGTGACAACAATCACTCCCCGGACTTTCGTGAAATCAACGCACGACACACCATTCGGTACCCCAAGTGTGTTACGTGCGTCCGATATATATGACAGATCCCGACGATAGACCGGTGACGTGGATATAATCGCACTTCTCGCGAACCCGTCTGAGGCGTGCACCTCTCTCCGGGCCGCGGGGCACAAAAATAGATATTTTTAAAAATGTAATTTTCCTACTGACTGTGTTCGCAGGACTCCAAGACAACGGTAACAACGGCGATGGGGCGACACAGGTGAGAAACGAGGTGCGCCACCCTGTGTCTGTAGCGCCGTACTTTGCATGCAGTGCCCAAAACCCCGGTCCGTACAAGCCAGACACAAGACGTCCAGCAACTGAAAAACCTAAGTTAGCCAACATGAAAGCCGGCAATGTGCGAAAATTCGGAGAACGAAGTCCCCAACAAGTGGGGCAGGAAGATAAATCGAGCAGACACATGGAACGAGAACGAGGATCAGCGGACCAGGAGAACACTGAGGAGTTCATCAGAGAAATCAGAGCGCAAGCAGCGAAGAAAACTGACACGTACCCGGGCGGAGCGACCATGCCAGACCTCTGTGATACGCATGGAGAAGATATGAAGAAACTGATTGAGGCCGCGGGGGCTGAAAACGCGGATATGACGGCGCTGGAGGCGGTGGCAGAATACATGACTGTCTACGAGGACACGCGGAAAGTAAAATACCAGCGGGGCTTCCCACTGGAGAGCATCTACGGGCTCCCGGCGGGACACGGCAAAACTCGATACCAGCTGGTAGTGAACTGTACTGACCTGACCTCAGAGGAGCAGGATGAAGTTGGCATGCACAAGAAGGGACCGCAGGTGACGGTGGGGCCCTTTCGGGAAGAGCCAAAAGCAGCGAGGCAGTACATCGGCCACTTGGAGTCGGCGATCCGACACTTTCACGACCTCCCTGACACTGCCCCGGTTCTGTGCGGCGGCGAAACCCAGCTACGCTGGTATGCTGATAAGA
Organism: Cymbomonas tetramitiformis; assembly: GCA_001247695.2. Taxonomy (NCBI): domain Eukaryota; kingdom Viridiplantae; phylum Chlorophyta; class Pyramimonadophyceae; order Pyramimonadales; family Pyramimonadaceae; genus Cymbomonas; species Cymbomonas tetramitiformis. The sequence goes on along the minus strand of LGRX02014648.1, from coordinate 43,864 downwards.
TAGCAGAGCTTCATCTCACCTTTGAAAAAAGTGAATATGCCATCACTGCGCTGGCGACATCTCTGGCACATCTACCTCTCCACTGCGTACCACTGGGGGCAGACAACTTCCAAGCAGCAGACGTTTGCATCCCGAGGGTACGGGTATTTCATCCGAGGCAGACAAGGACGGGCAACGCGGAGCGACAGCTGCACATAATCAGCGAAGAGTTGCGTGGGCACACGACCAAAGACTTCGAGAAACAACTGCGCAGTATGCCCTCTGTTGAATCAGCAATCAAAGGGGCGCGGGGACTGCCCGCGTACATGGAGAAGCACACCAACAGCATACGGCTGGTGGCGGTCACGGAGGAGGCCGCTGACAACATAGAGTCGAAGGTGCTGGCCTTCCCGGGTCTCGGGGAATACACGGTACAGAGAATCAGACCATCGCTAACGAACAGAGGCGAGGACGAGACAGAGGTGATCGTAGTTGATAAGGGGAGCACCATCGACCTGGCCGCGGACCTCCCGAACTTAGTCGCGGCCATCCAGGAGGTGTTTACACAGGCGGGCCTAGGCGAAGCAGCAGAACATCTAAAGCCACTGCCAGCGACGACAGTGAGGCCAGGGACTGACCCAGCAAAGCCGGAAACGTATATGCGGGTAAGAATCACAAGAAGCGGCAATCTTTTCACTGGGCTAGCCAGCGAAGCGGCGTATGAGTGGCTGGGGAAGCAGGACAGACGTACGGTCCGCCTCTCTCTCCCCAATAAATCCCGGTCCTACCTCCTCCAACACTCTGACTTTTCTCGCACGGGAGATAAGTTTAAAGGCAGAAGAGGGAAGGCAGCGCCACCAGCAGCAGGGGCGCAGCAGACGGAGGACATCGTGCAAGCGCTGGAGAGCAAGCTCTCCAACCAGTGGGCGAAAGCTGCGAAGGGCGGGGCCGGTGACGAGGCCATCAACGAGCTCCGCAAGGCCGTGGAGAAGCTCGAGGGCACGTGCAAGAGCGGCTTCACGGACAGCGTTGAGGCCACGAACAACGTCTCCAGCAAGGTTGACGAGGTCAAGGACTCCGTGATCGACCTCACTGAGGAGAACCGAGTGTTCCAGAAGCAGCATATTGGAATCTCCAGCGAAATATTAACGTCCTTCAGCAACTCCAACAACGCGCTGGCCAAGTTGCTGAAAGGGCACCGCACCCCCGAGCCGGCAAAGAAAAATCTACGCAGGCCACGGGAAGCGAGCGAGCCATCTGACAGCGACGGAGGTATGGAGATCGACGAAGAGACGCTGTCGGAGCTCAAACGTCTACAAAAAGCACGGGTAAGTTCCCTCGGGGAAAAATCATCCTCACTGGATAAAGGACCCCTCGCATATGGCGTTGAGGGCAACAGCACAGGGACACACAATCTGACTGAAAAGTTTGAGCATCGGCTCCGAAATCAGGCACAAGACGAAAAGTGGAACCCCACCACCTGCGTCACTGAACCAGTCCGAACACAGCACAAGAGGAAGGGAAATCAGCTGAATAAGTACTGGCTGGGTTCCTGTGTGCATCGCAGGCCAAGGCAGACGAAAGGAAAAAACTGGAGCAGCTGGAACAACAGCTGGCAGAGCCTCGCTCCAACCGAAGCCAACGCTCTAGGAGCTGACAGAAACAGCCTGGAGGAGGCCACATCCTGTATAGGCCCTTACAGTTTTGAAGCTAGGAAAAGCCCTGTATACCAGAAAATCCTGGTTAAACAAATACCTGAAGTAAAAAGTAAATCTGCTAAATCCAAACCTGCTGCTGGTAATAGTGCATCGTGCCCACACTCCTGCACAGTGCCGATCGGAACCCAGGCTGCAAAGCCCACGACTAGACACCAATGTGAAAGGGCTAGCAATAACACAGGCACCAACTGCCACCACACTGTTGACACGGTAGCATCATCAAACTTAATACAACATAGGGAAAGGGCGGGCACACCTGGCACAAGAGCTGCAGAAAATAACATAAAACATACAATGACATTAAGTAGCTGCAGTTGCAATAAAATACACTATGAGATAGTAAACAGAGTTAAAGCGACAAGCGGGGCACCCGAGACCAGTTCCCCGTGCACAAGGGAGGTAAGCAGCAGAGAACACATTCAGGAACTCCCACTGGGACAAGAGGGGAACCCTAAGCCTACCCTAAGAGAAATAAGCACAAACCAGCCCCAGCGAGTGGAGACAATGGTCAGCCTTACAGGAAAGTTACTATGGGGACTTTATTGCAAGATGGCAGACAGTATTCACACTTTCAGGAGTAACCGGCAAATTACGGCATTTAGCGAATTGCTCCAGGAGCTCTACGTTAAAATACGAAGTTTTGTAAAAACAGCTCTGACGAAGCAATATTTCAAGGAGACAACTGGAAGTCGAACACAAAGACATATTGGGAAGAATGAGGTCCAGATATATGGTAGTAAGGACGGAATGATGCTGCAGGCAAATGTAACGCGTAACAACAAGAAGAACGAGGGGTCGGGGGAACATGCACACTGGCGAAACGACGGGGATAGTAACAACAAAAGGAACCCACAGGATACACTGAATGGAAATAGGAGAACTGCAACAACCCGTACAGCCATATGGAGGAAAACAAGGGGAAACCCTAACCCAAATGGGGCTTACCTACAGAAAAGGGAGGGAATAGGGGCACATAAAAGCAAAATTAGACGGAAATATTTTACACAGGGCCTACAAATGGCAAAATACGAACATGAAATGAAAATGAACTTGAACGGACGACTTTGGACATTTAGCGAATTGCTCCAGAAGCTCTACGTAAAAATTCGAAGTTTTGTAAAAACGACCCCAGCAGAGCAATATTTTAAGGAGGCAACCAAGAGTTATGCACAAAGATATATGGGGAAGAATGAAGCCCAGATATGCTGTAAAAAGAACGGAACAACGCTGCAGACATGTGTAACGCGTAACAAGGAAAACCGCGTTAAGCCAGAAGAACATGCACACCGACGAAACGATAGGGACAACAATAACAGGAGAAAACCACAAGATACATTGAAAGGGAAAAGGCCAACTATGACAGCTTACACAGCCATATACAGGGAAATGAAAGGAAACCCTAACCCAAAGGGTCAGTACCTACAGAAAAAGGGGGGTAAAGATGCACATAATGACAAAATTAGACGAAGAAATTTTACACAGAGCCTACAAATGGTAAAATGCAAACAACAAATGAAAATGAGCTTGAACGGACGACATTGGATATTTAGCGAATTGCTCCAGAAGCTCTACGTAAAAACACGAAGTTTTGTGCAAATGGCCCAAAAGGGGAATTACTTTAAGGGGACACCCATAGGGTATATACGAATAAGTATTGAGGAACACGAAGTTCAAAAATGCAACATGCAGGGTGTGAGGGGACAAAATGAGCGTGTAACGCGTAACAAGGGAGGCGGTATGGGGGGAGGAAAACATACCCGAAGGAGATGCGTGGCAAGTAATGGACACGAAGGCAACTCACGGGGCACACTAATGAAAGCAATACTTGCAATTTGTGTTGCAGCTACGTTCCTGACGAAAATTACTGGTGGAGGAAGAATAACGCCAGCACAAAAATTAACGCAATGGGTACGGGTAACAGCATGCAGGAAGACTAGCAGAAAGGTGGGAACGGGGATGCAAAAAGAAACACCGGAAAGGGTGCGAGTGACATGCTTGCAGAAAAGGAACACAGCAGCAACAACGATAACCAGGCAGGTAACTGAAACAAGAAAGGGAAAGGAAAACATGCCAAGAGGGGAGGACAACCGAAGCCAAGGAACAACACAGGAAAAGCCCTCAAAGGGAGTGCTGGGTGAAGCTCCGGAAAGGGAGCATGCAGCACAGTGCATGCAGAAACGAAGCACAGCGGCAACAGCAAAAACCCGGCAAACAGTTGAAACTGGAAAGGTAAGTGAGAAAATGCCAAGAGGAGTCAGCGACCAACGCCAGGAAATAACACAGGAAAAGCCCCCAAAGGGCCCCAGTTGGTTAGCCACAACAGAAGAGGGGGAACGAAGGGCGAACTTCAGAAGAAACCTCACATATTACCTACGGGCGAACCGGCAGGAGCACGCACATGCACACAAAAGGGGAAGGAGATATTGGAGTGAACATGAGAAAGGGAAAACATGCAGATGGGTACAACGTACCAAATATGACAGACCACAACTGGTCAGAAGCAACCAGGTAGTAAGGCAAGAAACAAAGGACAGGGACAATAGTAAGTGGGCGCGAAGACATGGCGAGATGCGCCGAATGAGAAGGGAAGGCCAAAACATAGCGAGAACGGTGGGAGCCCAGATAATGAGCATGCATGTAACACTAAGTGTGCTGGGCACTCTGGCTAAACGGAAGGAGCAGGCACAACTGGCAATGAAAAACCCTCGGCAAGAGGTACCGCAGGTCAAAGCGGTGAATGAAATGTCTACGGCAGCACGAGGAGCAGCCCTGGGTACAAGACCCAACAGGAAAGCTGAACAAATTGAGGAGACGGGTAGATATGCCGAAGCGACACCACAGCCCTCACATATAGGGGGGGGAACATGCTCGAACGAGAAAATGGAAGGACAGTACCCCAAGAATTCTGTCACGCAGGGAATATTTGCCAAGGACGGAAAACTGAATATGCACCAAGTGGACCTCGCGCTCGAAACACTGGAAGACAACCCTCCGGGTTCAACAACCATGCAAGAAATACTGAAGATGCTGAGGGAAAATGACAAAAAATTTCTGGAAATGGTAAAAGAAAAAGTCGCCAAAAAGGGTGGCACCCAGATACCAGTGGTAGGAAACGGACACTGGCTACTACTGATGGTAGGAGTCTGCGTCGCAAAAGATAACAGCACGTTGCAGGCCTATGTATACGACTCTATGGGCATGGAAAGACAGACACGGAAGAAAACCGCCCAAGGGCACACGAGGATGGCGGAGGAACTGCAAGGAGCAGTGAGTGCATGGGTAACGGGCAACAAGGAGGCAATGGGGTGCCTGGAAGCTAGAGCCACGCCGATGTACGACAGGCACCAACACGATGCATTCAGCTGCGGCGTCTGGGTGATATATATTGCGGAGCTATGGCAACAGTGGCTGTTAGAAAGGAACGGAGCCTGGATACAACATGTGTACACGAACACACTCCAAACCAGTCGATGCGTGACAATACACACCACGGAAATAGTGAATAAATGCAGAGACAGATTCAGGCCAAAGATAAAGTCGGCCATAATGAGGGAAAATAAGCCACAAGCAGAACAGGACACGGACGAAGTTGAGCTGACAAGGGAGGTCCCAGCAAGGACTGGGGCAAAACAGGCGCGAACCCAAGGAACGTGTGCGGCGGATACCTTCATGAGGGAGGTGGGGCGTGGCCGCACAGGGGAACAGGTGGAGGACACAATGCGACAACAAGGGGTGGGCATACAAACGATAATGAACGTTCAGGAAGCACTTCAAGCGCTACAACAAGACACTGAAGCCCTCATAGATGAAACAATGAGCAAACTGTCGACAGATGGCCGAACCCAAATAGCAATAAGAGATGGAGAAAAATGGGCAATGATGATGCTCACAATAACACGCCAGGACATGCAGGCGCATGTGTGGCTGCCCACTGGAGGAATAGAAAAACAGGACGAACTGCTAATAGCTATAGATGTCTGGACCATACTGCGAGAAGCCTACGACCTGCAAAAGGTGAAATATAGTGAACTAAAAACACATAGCACACCACCAGAATGGGAAAGATTCAGTCAAGGTGAGCAAGCGATAAGAGTGGCAGGGAGCTGGAAATACTGGCATGTTGACGGCAAACCAGGACACTTCAAACTCGGGACTAGAAACACGGCACGGCTGCAGGGGGAGACTCGGGAGATGCGGCGGACGACAGAACAAACAACTGGGCTGGCCGAGGAGGACATGAAAAGTGATGAACCGAAGGAAGATGGCAGGGCACCTACTACGGAGCAACACGCCACGGGCGAAGCAACGGAAGAAAAGAACACAAGTACCACGGACAAGCTAGTTCAGGCCACGCTACGGTTCCTTCCGATAAGCAAAGAACAAGCAAACGAAAGGCTAAAGAAGGAGGAGGGAACGGCGACAGGAAAAAAGCTGAGGCCTCCCGCGAACGCCAAGAAATACCCGCCACCTACTACAACAACGAAAATGAACAAAAGGGACAATGAGGAAACCAAAGGGTCCCTGGAGGCACAGAAGCAATGGGGTGGGAACATGCCAAAAACGGAGAACCTAAACACTGAAGAAATGGGAGAAGCACAACAACACACCATAAATTTCCTAACATGGAACATACAAGGCTCCCCGCACTCACTGTATGAACTGGAGGAGCAAATGAGAAAATGGGAGATAGATATAGCAATAGTTACGGAAACTAAGACTGCGAATGAGGAAATAAAAAGACACTTCAGAAACAAAAAACAGTCAAACGTATGCACAAACGTACCAACAGAGGAAGGGGAGGGAGAAGAGAGCAACCACAAGGCGGGCCTTGCCGTAATACTCACAGGGGAATATGCCAAACCACATAACTACACCGAGGTGCAGGTACCGCACTTACGAGGAGTACTCACACACACGCTGCTCCACTTTCCGGGAGGAAAATACTTACACCTGCTAGGGGTATACTACCCGGTGGAAGGGAAAGACGTGGCGGAAGAGACAGGACGAGGGGAACTCGACAGAGAAGCGGCCAGAAATGGCATACAGGAGTATGTGCGAATGGTGACCACAGCCAGCGACAATGCGGTAGGACAAACAGTACTAATTTGTGGGGACCTGAATGCCACGACGGGAACACCGAAAAATAGCAGGGACAGAGAATGGAACAAAACCCTGGAAGCCACGGGTCTGCAAGATGTGGGAGGGACCAGGGAAACAACACTAACATGGCATGAACGACGGAACATAGACAGAATGCTAGCAAGCAAAGCAGAATTACAATACTACACGCAACCAACGGCAGGAGAACTCACCGAGCTACACATGAGCGACCACAAAATGGTCTGCACAACGCAACTGGACCTAAAAGCCTGGGGGACCCACAGACCAACGACACAAAAGCCACAACATGCAAAAACAGACAGACTGAAACTCCCGCTAACAGAAGCAGAGGGGAATACCCTCAGGCAAACACTGGACGCTGCATATACGAAGGAATTACAAGATGAAATGCAAGAAGCAATAAACGGGATAAAAACAGCAGCCAGCACAAGGCACAGAAAACGGGCAATAGACTACGCGGGAGGGGTGGTTGCAAGGATAATGGGGGAAGCAAGAGACAGGGCAATGATGGATGTCAACTTACCGAAACAAGCGGCAGCACCAGAACAACAACATGGACTACACCTCCCAAAAACCCTCCGCAAAGAAAGGGACGGCCACCTGAAAGAAAGGAACAGGTGCCGTGAGAACATAGCACTATGGAAGAAGGGCATAGAAACACGAGAACAAGTAACCGAGGAAGCGCGGACGGAAGATTTTGACAACCGAACAAACGAAATGAGGGAATGGGAACAATGGGAACGGGAACAGAAAAAGCTTGCGACAAAAGAGGCAAGGAAGTGCATTAAAGAACACGAAGCAAACCGAAAACAGAAAACAAGAATGAAAATGAGAGAAGGATACTGGGGCAACATAAAGCACTACCATAAATTGATATACAAAAAAGAGATAGAAAACGGAACGGCACCAACTACAACAATACAAGCGATTGAAACCATGCAAGGAGAGCTAGTGGTAGGACACCAAAAAGTGGCACAGGCAATGGGGGAACACATTGCGTGGTCGGAACCATACAAAATGAAGGAACCAGAGAAAGGACTTAAAGATACGCCACCCTGGCTTGACGAAAGGTACAAGAACTACATGAGGGAAAACCAATGCAAAAGACCGGACCAAACAAAAGTAAACCTAAATGTGGACAAAGAGGCCTACCGACAGGCGGTGAAGAAAATGAAAACCAACAAAGCAGCCGGGCCCATGGGGATACAAAATGAAATACTGAAACAGATGCCGGACAGATTCCACGACCAACTGTGTGAACTCATGAAATTAATGTGGGAGCATAGACACACCCCCCTACCATGGAAAAAAGGCTACTTCTGCTTCCACCACAAGCAAGGAGAAGTAACAAAACAAAAAAACTACCGACCTATAGCACTACTGGACTGCCTGTTCAAATTATACACTACAGTACTCACAAAAATGCTAGCTGACTTCTGTGAGATAAACGGCATGCTCTCGGAAGCACAAGAGGGCTCAAGGGAAAGCCACAACACAATGAAGCAACTCACCAGGGTAACCAATGCCATTGAAGACGCCAACCTCTCCAAACGAAGCCTACATGCAACCTACGTGGATTTCGAAAATGCGTATGGCTCGGTTGACCACGAAAGACTCATTACGACGCTAAAACACCTAGGGGTGCCACCACAACTTACCGAAGCTGTCAGGGACATACTGGGCGAAAACGAGGAGGACTCCATGCAAATGAGAGCAAAAGTAGGGGACCAGGTCTCGGAAGAGGTGCCAATAAGAAGGGGGATTCTGCAAGGCGACAGCATGAGCCCGCTACTGTTCATACTATACCTGGAACCTCTCCTTAGATGGCTAGAGGTGGGAGACCATGGATACCAGCACAGGTATGCAACTGACAGGGAGCTCAGAGGGGAACTGAGAACCTCCTCCGGAGCGTTTGTGGACGACCTAATTATACTAACCAAACTAATGACAGGCATGGAGCAACAGCTAAAGAAACTCTCGGCATTTGGAGACTGGAGTGGACTCAGAATAAACGAGGACAAAACAAAGATAACAGGGGTAGAACATGGCAACAAAAACGTGAAAGAAAGTAGGCACCAAGGGGTGAAATGCGGAAGTCGAACGCTAAAAGTCCTAAAAGCCGGGGATACCTACAAGTACCTGGGGGTCCTACTCAATATGCTGGGGACATGGAAAGAGGAGAAAAGAAAGTCACTACGGGAACTCAAAAGAAGAATAGACGCACTACTGGCAACCCCCCTCACACAAAGACAAAAAGAGTACTCCCTGAAGTCGGCCATATTGGGGAAATTCAAATACGGACTCCACCTCAGGATATACACACAGGGTGAAATACAACAGGCCGAAAATCAGCTGGGAGCTGCGATGAAAAGAATATATGGACTTCCCGCGAATGGTACGCCCAATGAACTAAACACGGAGGAAAAAGAGGAATACGGACTGGGGCTCCAGTCCCTACAGGCAATATATGCACAGGAAGTGTACACGGGACTGGCAGGCGCTGTTCAGAGTGAGGAAGACAAAGGGGCCCAGATGGGATACGGCAAAAGGGAGAGAAACCTTCAAACCAGACAAAGAATGTCACAAGTTAGCAGGTCCACAGCCGGACTACTGGAAAAACACTTCGAAGAAAGGGGACACAGCAGCACAAGGAGCAAACTAAAAATGGGACTGCAGACACAAACGAACACTCTGAGGAAGATGAATGCTCTGAATGAATATGGAATACGCGTGAAAGGAGTGGGAACCCACATGCAGGAACTGGGCAAAGAAACACTACCTATAATGAGGCAGCTGGGAAAAGCTAAAAGGGTATACACAAACGCGGAAATGGAGGGCACAACCAGAACGACCAAGCACCAAAGGATAATGGATACAGAATACAGAGACCCACAGTCGCAGCCTGCGACGACAGGCTTTGAAAAAATGGGAACAGTAAATGTAATACAGGAAACGAAAACTCAGCAAGCCACCAAGCAAATAAACTTTACCAAACTACTCACACTATTCAGAAACTACCCGGACCTCAAGAACTTAACCACGGCAGACGGGAAAAGTGCCATACCAATAGAAACACTGAAAGCAACAGGTGGAAGGAAACACGACACCAAGACGGCAACAAAGATAGCACAGGGAATGCTGCACCTATACCCATACATTTGCGAAGCACAACCCAACGACATTAAGAAACCAGGGGACCACTGGGACCATGTGTGGAACAGAAGGCTGAAACCTGAATATATACAAGAACGGAAAACAGGAGAGCTAGAGAGGTACACCAAAAGTACGGTAAGCATGGAAAACATAAGCAACTGGCCGGCACAAATAAAGGCGCTACATGAGGCTGGAAACAGTCTGAAGGACATACTGCAACTACTGTCTATGTACCCGCTAGCCAACCAAACGAAGCATTTCGAACAGTCAGAGGTAGAGTGGACGGAACATGAGAAGGAAGTTCTGGGCATAGAAACCGACCAAGAAAAGGAGGAAGACGACGTGATGACAACCAGACACCCGCGGGGGAGAGTAAAGAGGAAGTCAGGACAACAGGACAGAGGCCAGTGGTCGACACAGGAAGACCGAATGGAAATGCTAGGACAAGAGGGAAACTACACGCCCGCCGGGATACTGGCAACGAGACAGTACCTGCAAAACTACACAGACTCGACCTCGAAAGTAACGCAGTACGAAATACGGTGGACCGATGGAGAAGGAAACGAACAGACGACGTGGAGCACAGAAGAAACAGTAAGAACACACCTGCTCAAACACAACCTCTCCTCGGACCAAGGATGGAAAAACCTAGTGGAAGAATGGAAGAACGACAAGAGAGACAAAAGGACCAAACGCGAGCCCGCTGAAGAGATACTGGCAGGACAACCAAACGGCGAACAGAGGTACTGGAAAGAAGTAACGCACCTGGAAATATGCACAAGGGAAACGAACCCGGACCAGGACATTAGGCACATTCCAGGGGTGAAGGACAGACAACTGCGCACGGAAGGTGACACCACCTACTGCTATGAGCCGGAGGGAAGCCTTATAGGCACGCTGAGCACGGTAAAAGCTAGAGAATTGTACGACAGATATGCCGAGGCGGTGGGGGACAGCACGGCACAAAGGCCAACAGAGAAACAACTGGCCAAAAGGCTGAAACTAAGTGTAGAACACAAAATACATGTAAACACTTTTGAGGAGGAAATAGCACAACTGCTGATAAGGTACTCCAGCAAAGCGGAGATGAAACACAGAAAAAGGAACCTCCAAAACCACTGGACCTTCCCTCCGGAAATGATGGAGGCGGTACACACAGCCATGGGAGTCCAAACAGAGGTATTCGCCTCCCCACTTAATGTACACAGAGACACCAGAACGTACTACTCGCAATACCCACGAGACTCGGTATTTGGGGCTGTAGGCTCGGCATGGGAAGAGCAATGGGAAAAACTGGGGTCATACCAATTCAACCCAGAGTACACAGCAGGGGACCTCTACAAGGCACTGAAAAAGGCAATTAACTCCACAAAAACGGCCGAACCCGTTCTGGGGGTAGGAATATACCCCACATACGCCAAAAGCCCGTATAGAAAACTGCTGAATAAGCACATGGGATACAGGGTACACGAGTTACTGGAGATAAAGGAAGGGCAGTTCACCTTCCTACCACCCGACCACTGGATGCAAGGCAACCTACAGAAACCCAAACAATGCAACTGGAACATGAGAATACTGGTAGTAGCGAATGCGGCAGGATGGAGAAAATACTGCCCGGATGCACTCAAAACCCACGACATATTCAGCAAGGCCCTTCTCAAGTGCCCGCAAAGCAAAGTCAGGACGATAGGCAGAGCATGCTACATACACAGGCCTCTCACCCTCAAGGATGCGGACAGGCGACCTAGGTCAATTACAGAATGGGAGAAGGATTGCGTCATAGACTCCGCGCCATGGATGAACCATGAACTACCGGTCATGCAAGCACTACCAGGCAGCCACCTGGAGAACCACACAGAGAAGATAATTGACCGGTGGATGGAAGACAGGGAAAAAGAAGGGGAGCACAGAGGAGGGGATAGAGGGCCGAGGCCAACGACTATGGACGTACTAAGAGCTAACACCACGTGGAGTAGGGAGGAAATAAACAGAGACGCCCTAAGAAGGTGGGCATTACAATTTACGGGCCCAGACACAACGGACGAGCACATAAACGGAGACCAATGGCTGCAGTGGGAAAGGGGTGAAAAGGAGAAAGCAGAACCACCACCAGAAAGCAAGTGGGACAACCAAGGGAAAGGATACCCAGAGCCCCACAGGAGGCATAACAGAAACAATATGATTTACACAGATGGAAGCCAAAGAAAAGTCAAAAAGGAAAACGGGGAAGTCGAGGAAGTAACGGCGGCAGGTGTCTGGGACCCAAGAGGGGAACGGGCAATGAACCACATGCAAAGATGGGCCGGACGCTGCCAAACTGTTAACAGGGCGGAGCTCACTGCCATATATATGGCACTGACACTAGACTCAAACTCGGGAGAAGAGAAAGTCAGCATATGCACGGATAGTCTGACCTCCCTCTACCAGATACAAAACATGAAAAGAAGGCCGCACACGCTTGAAAGGCACGTACACAGGGACCTGCTGTGGAAAATAATGAAACAAATACAAAAGCTAAATAAGGAGGGAACAAAAGTGGCCCTATACAAGGTTAAAGCGCATGTGGGAATACATGGGAATGAAATGGCGGACGAGGTGGCAAAAAGGGCCTGTGAAGAAGGGGAATACGGCCTCAACCACGACAACACGGATACAGTGATGCTACTAGCAATATGCGAGGCCACGGGTAGACAACTGGAAGGACACCAAGCAATACTCAACCATGTAACAAAAAAGGTGAGGGAGGCAAAAATGACGGGAAAAACGAACATAATACAAAGACTAAAAAGGAAACTAGAAACCGGGCCAGAAGAATGGGAGACCAAAAGACAACGCATTGAGAGGAAGGAGGCAGAATATGCACAAAGAAACCGGGAGCCTACTGAAATAGGAACAGCCTGGGCAGACACCTGGCCCGATGAACCAGAATGGCAACAGGAACAGGAAGAGGAATTGGAACTCCAGAGGATGGAACGATTAGAGGAGGAGGCATTAATACAGGAGCAGCAAGTACAAACAGCACAACAAGCTAAACAAAAGAGGGGGCAAGGGCGAGAGAGCACACGGGGAGTAGAAATGAATAAGGAACAGGGATGGAAGACAAGAACAATACAGAAAGAGGAGGCATTAGAACAGGGAGGAAGACAAAAACGAAGAAGAACCCAAAGCCAGGCAAAACCCGACCAACCAGCCCTACGGGAAGCTGAAGGGCCGAGGGAAGCCCAAGAAGAAACTGCACAAGGGTCAACCCAGAAACTGAAGCTACCGGAAACACAGAATGTGGACACGACAACACAGCAGGACACCGCAGCCGAGCTCAGAGAAATGGCCCAACAACAGGAGGAAGCACAGGAAGAATGGAGAGCACTCCAGGAAATGGTACAGGACCAGGAAGCAGCGCAAAAGGAAGTACACCAAGTGAAGGAATGGAGAAAGTCCTCGAGGGAAAAAATACTGACAGCAACACAAGAAAAGCCAGAAAAATACATGCAGCACCTCAAAGGTGATAAAGCCATGCACAAGCTCTCTAATGGATACTGGAAGAAGGGAACGGAATACCTAAACGAGAAAGACGTGACAGTCCTGCTAAGATGCCGGGCGAACAAACTACCAGCAGGACCATACAAGAAGCAGCAAGGAGGGAGAAGGTCGCAAAAATGCAAATGCTGCGGGATGCCCAGACAAGTAAACGCGGGAGGATTCATACGCACAGCCCATGTGCTGGGAGGATGCACAGAGAGGGAGATAAAGAACATGATAATAAGCAGGTCGGATGAGACCACCAAAATGATAGCGAAAGCAATTAGCAAAGGCAGGAAAGGAGGATGTGTAATAAGAACCCATGCGGGGAAAAAAGGGAAAGGAATGAACAACGGGAGACCAATAGAAGACTTCCTCCTCACAAGGGGGCAATGCAGACTGGACGGACGAAACACACCGGCACCAGCACACGGAAAGGACACCATACCACACTACGTGGACATAGTAATGCTAGAGGGAACTGAAAAGGGGAATGAGCAGCCTGGGTACACACACCAAAAGGCAATGACGGAAGCGGGCCACATACACCTGATAGAGGTAACATACACAGACGAAATGAGTTGGGAGGAAGCACTAAAAACGAAGTACACAAAATACACACCGCTAGTAAAACTACTAGAACTATATGGCTACAAGGTAACGCTACACGTAATGGTATTCGGCAATACGGGAACAATATACGAACACACGGAGAAAATACTGACCAAACATTTAGGATTCGACAGACAGGAAGCCCTACACCTACTCAGGAAAATACATGACCTAGCGACAGGATTTGCAGTAAGCCTAAACAGACTATACAGAACTAAAGTAGACAAGGAACCAGACTAAGGGACAAAGAAGAAGGAGTCAAGGGGACTCACAAAGCCCCACACCCCGTCCAAGGGTGTCTCTTTTTCTTTTTTCTTTTTGGATATAATCGAAAATTAAAATGATCGAACGAGACCCCACGGACTGAGTCAAATCGAACGCTTTGCTACGGATTAGAAATCTACCGATAATTCAAGCGCAAGCGAAGGAGAAGTCTAAACGACCCTCCTGGACAAACGCGCGTGTGCTTGCTTCACTTGCAAAAGGAAGGCGAAAGGTTCATCGAGCAACAGCTGTTACCGTTCGTGCAGAGATATACAGCAGAAATGTGTTTGTGAGCACATTTTTCAAATTCGAAATTTCTCTCATGGTAAGCCAAGCTCAACGTGAAAGAGGAAACAAAATTTTATCCCAAATTGCACCAATCAAAACATTGTTAAAGCGTCGGCGACGAAGTTTGAAGGACTTGTATAACGAAGGTGTGCGTTTAGACAGGTTGCATCCTGAGTTGCGTGGTGCGTACGCTTTGCTTGCGATCCGGCTGATAGAGTTGAGAAATATCGAAGGGGCTAGCATCAAGATACCTCCGACACCAAACCTTCCAGGCGACTCCGGTTTCACTTCGCATGCCAGTCAGGAAGAAACTTAAGCCCCTGCCTGGACAACAAGCCATATCTGCATTTTTAAGGAAGACAAACGCGTGTGTGCTTGCTTCACTTGCTTGACTCGCGAGTTTAGCCCACTTCCCGAGCAAAGCCAACGGTTTCTTTTACCTACTGGCTCGCCTTCATTCTTTTCCACTCCGCAGCTTCCGAAGGTATTTCCACTCTTGCACTTTTCATGTTGTAGGTCCCTTTTCCCTAACCCACACACAATGCTATACTAGTTTCATTGAGACACTTCTTGCATAACCCCTCCTTTTCGGTGCTTGTGTTGCGCAGGCTCGCTCTAATATCAAAACACATACCGCTGCCCCTCCACGTCGCTCAAAACGTTTAAGCACGTCTACACCTTCACCAACTTCGGGTTTGTTACAGTGATCGCCAACCAAAATGGTCAACCACAAATACAAGGGTAACCAATGGGGTGTCCTTGACGACTAAACGTATGAAGCCCTCCGCTCCTTTTGTGAAGAGCAGCGCCAAGCACCCACGCCTCGAAGGTATATCTTCCGCATATCTCCGTATCTACACTATTCTTCCGCAATTCCCCCCTTTCATATCAATTCCGAAGGCCTTACGCACGCTCTTCTATTTCACTCATCGCAGGCTCGTTCCACAATCCCTGTGGGGTGGCGGGCGACTTCGTTCCTGTGACATCACGGTCTTGGAACCATCCCACGCTCAACAACAAATTGCCAGGGAGGCAGCGGCTAAGGACTGGGCTCTCATGTTCGACTTTTTGCACCAGGTGTGCACCTTTCTACCTATCACGTCAATTGTGACTTTCGGAATTTTGGAATTTGCCATGCCTCCTCATATGGATACTATGGTACCTCATATGGTACCCGCCTTCATTGCTGCGCATTGCAGCATTCAGCACTCCGTTATCTTGCCTTGTGTATCCCCCACGCCCTTTGTGCGTTTGGATGTGCGCACACTTGATAAGTGAATTCTGGAATTTCCTTCCGCACACAGGCGCGTCCTTTGGCCAGACGTAATGCTGCCACTGAGGATGACGCTTCTCCCGACTGGATACTCTTGGTGCCCCCCCACGAGCACGAGTGGGTTATCATGTCCGGCCATCTGCTCCTGGGCTGTCGCCGGCGCGACAACTTGGCGTTCACCTTCCGTGCACACCACTTGGGGAACATCCCTCCCAAAGCTATTCTACCTGTCATCCGCTTGTGCCTTCATTGCGCCTTGAGCAACCTCCCACCAGCACCAAAAGTCATTAAGGCCATCCAGACTACCGACACCTACCGTGAGTACTCCATCGATTGTACTCCTTTCAATGAAGGCAACCTAGCTGCGGTCCATGGCATTTGGCGTGAAAGCGGCCTACAAAATGGTTGGCTGGCTGACACAGAGAAGGTATGTCTCCACTCCATTTGTATTTTGCCTACCCACCCTTCACTGTATTACATAGCCCTCCTTGGCGTCCTCCTTGGCGCCCCCGTTGGCGCCCCCTTTGGCGCCCTCCTTGGCGCCCTCTTTGGCGCCCTCCTTGGCGCCCTCCTTGGCGCCCCCGTGGCGCCCCCGTTGGCGCCCCCCTTGGCGCCCTCCTTGGCGCCCTCTTTGGCGCCCTCCTTGGCGCCCTCCTTGGCGCCGTCCTTGGCGCCCCCCTTGGCGCCCTCCTTGGCGCCGTCCTTGGCGCCCCCCTTGGCGCCCTGTCATTAGCGCTTTTGTCTGTAGCGCTTTCAACCCAATAACCATACACTTTCATGACACTTCTCTTTATGAACCTCGTGCCTGTTCTTTCAGGCCTATGTTGTCGCTCAGTGCCTCCTGACGGCTTGGAGCGGCAAAGACCCACCCACTCACATAAGATGTGATAACGGACTCGCTTTCACCGCTGAAATAATCCAGGTGTGCTTTCTTCCACAGGAAAACCACAACCTCACCCCACCCAACCGTCATTCCGATCGACACCCTTCCATCCATTCCCCTTCCACTCCCATCATAACACGCCAGCGCTCTCGCCCTCACCCACACACCGGCAGTCCATCCAGCCAGCCAACGCTCCATGGGCTCACACCGGTAGTGCTACCAGTCAACACTCCCTGGGCACACACCGGCACTTCAGCCAGTCAGTGCTCCTTAGGCCCACACACCGGCAGTCCATCCACCTACCCCGTGCTCTATGGGCCCACACCGGCAGTCCACCTACCTAGCGCTCCCCGGCCCACACCACCGACGCCTTATAAGCATATCTCTCATAGGCGCCCTGCCCACCAACCTGCTCCCAAGGTTGGAGGTCACAACTGGCTCATCAAACTCCAGACGTGTGATCCCATCGCTGCATGCGCCGCTCACGGATGGGATCTGGGTGCTATTATAGCATACCAAAATTCGTATCAGGCAGACATGGCGGCAGCTCGCATCCTCTAGCCACATACTTCCAATGTTTCCCTAATCTCCATTTCATGTTCATATCACAGATATTATGCGCTCATCTCCGCGTGGATATTGTTCTCATCGAGCCCGGAAAACCAAATCAGAATGGTATCATCGAGTGCGCCCACAAAGCCTTCCTCGGTATCATGCGCTCCTTGCTCAGCCAAGATCCAAATCTTTCTCATGCTGATGCCATCCAAATGGCCCTCGACATCAAGAATAAGCAGCTCTACCGGCCCACCGGCATCACTCCGTTCGAGTACGAGTACTGCCGCGCCCCTGCCACTTTTCTGGCCACGTCATTGACCGAAGCGCCCCCGCCGACGGCTGATCCAAATGCCGCCCCTGCTCGTCCACTCTTGATCGCCGACCAGCTTACCCTTCGCCATGCCATTCGAAAGGAAGCCGATGAACACCGTGAACATTACCAAAAGGAATACAACCACTCTCTCCTTTCAGGCCGCAAGGTTTGCCTACCCAATCCGATCCCCAACCTTTATGCCTCTTTTACCATCAACATGGATTAGCGCCTCCTTGGCGCCCTCCTTGGCGCCCCCCTTGGCGCCCTCCTTGGCGCCCCCTTGGCGCCCTCCTTGGCGCCCTCCTTGCGCCCTCCTTGGCGCCCACCTTGGCGCCTTCCTTGGCGCCCTCCTTGGCGCCCTCCTTGGCGCCCCCCTTGGCGCCCTCCTTGGCGCCCTCCTTGGCGCCCTCCTTGGCGCCCCCCTTGGCGCCCTCCTTGGCGCCCTCTTTGGCGCCCTCCTTGGCGCCCTCCTTGGCGCCCCCCTCGGCGCCCTCCTTGGCGCCCTCCTTGGCGCCCTCCTCGGCGCCCTCCTTGGCGCCCTATTTGGCGCCCTCCTTGGTGCCCTCCTTGGCGCCCTCCTCGGCAGTCTTTCACCCAGCATTACTTAACATGCTTGCACTTCTCCCTTGCCACAGGCTCAATTTATGTTTGGCGACCTGGTAATGTTGCGCCGCACAACAATTCAACGCTCCGCGATCACCACGAGCAAGCTCTTGGGATTTGCTGCCACCGGGCCCTATCCTTGTCTTAGTGAAATGGGAATTTCATAGATATCTGTACTGTGTCTTGTATCAGGAGGAAGATGAGGAGAATGAGGACATACAAATTGTATACTGTTACTGGTGTAATAGAGAGACATTTGTTCAAAATTGTCGTGAATGTAAACAGTTCGTTTGTAGGGAATGTGTCGCCCGGTTGTATGCTGATCAAACACCATTATGCATTCCGTGTTATTGTTTAATGTGGGGAGGTGACTGGTAACTGGAATAAGTTCTCATGTTGTAACCCACCATGACCATACTTAAGGAAATTCGATTGAACAGCTGCTGGGGGCATTTTTGGGCATACGCCATGAACATGACACCACTATTGACTTGATGTTATGAGTGGGCGATGACGTATCATGGTGTATACCAATGGGGGGAAATACCACATCCTTGATTTGAAGCCTTTATAGCACTCTCCATAGAGCACGCTTTTGTCACCTGGCAGCAGAACACCCCTGCACTTTCCACAAAGTCCCCACACTCGATAAACCGAGTTTGGTGGGCATTGAAGGGTTGAGGGACCTTGCCCAAGTCCCCAATATGGGCACTAATACTTCACAAATATCCAATAGTTGACTACCGTGGCAATTATGGATGTTTCCGCCCTCATACTGATCCCATACTGCTAAAAACGAATTCGCCCTTACGGTGTTAAGATCATGAAGAGGCACCTTATACCAAGTGGGTTCGTTTATAGTTTATCTTGCACAGCAGGTATGCTATGTGATATTTATTGCAACATCTGATGCACTGTTATATATGACTATACATACCAACTGTTATCGTGATCAAGTTGGTTGCATACATGTATGCATATGTCAATGTATAACATGGTGGAATCAAGTTGCATGGTATAGTTGCATGGTATATACTGAATGGATAGTGTATACTGCATGCACATGTGTGTGTGTGTGTGTGATATGGCTACACACACGGCATATAGTACACACACATGTGATTGCACAGCTTCCATATTTATCTGATGTCATATTATGTGTGCGTGTGTGTGTGTGTGTGTGTGTGATATGGTTACACACACAGCATATGACACACACACACATATGATTGCAAACTTGTATGTAAATCTGCCAGTGAATGAATGAACATCATCTCTTATGTGCAAGCATCACAGATTTTGAATAGCATGCTGCATATACATATACCATCATCGCGCGTCATCTGATCATGATGAATCTAGCAGGTGTGCGTATCCTGTCAAGCTAAATCATAATTAGACGAGTAGCTAAATCATAAGTAGACGAGTGATTTTTGCAACCATTTGAAATGACGAGATTTTAATGCGTACACTGCACTGAACAGTTAGTGCGAGTAGCAATTTATCAAAGTCGCTGATGTATGCGCTGCGAATGGTGAATATCTCTGTCACAGGTATCTGTGGCATATGGTACGAATGCCATTTCGCGTACGGATCATACATTGATGACGATTTAATCACCCGCGCGTCAGTATGTCACATATCGTACAATTTTGCGAATGATAACAGCGTATGTGTGCGATCTGTATGCTGTATGCACACCTTGTCGCGTTGTTATCCTCTGACAGTGTATATGCGAGCGAATGCGTTCGCTACGGTGATTTCCGCGCACTCCGTTCGCTGTTTATTCTGCAGCGAGTGTAGTTATGCGATATATGTCATGTATGTGCGTTCACTGTCGCCGTTTGTATATGCGCGATCCGCGAACCTGTCAACACACAATATACAATATATCTCTATTATTGTTGCACTGCACACTTGATGTGTCCTCGTTCGTCGCGTGGACGAGTAGAATACCACTCTTAAGGCTCGCTATGCAAGCGATATGATATATGATATATGGCACGGCTATTATCGAACGTTAACAGCACGCGCAGAGTATATGTGGGTATGAGTGCAGACTCTTCTCCAGAAGTGCTGCTAGAGCTCAACGCTCCCTCATATACGCCAATGCCCCCGCGCCTCTCAGGCGCTACCACAATTGGGTTGTGAACCCGAGGGCATTGGGTGAACAACAGTATCGGCTGATCGAATAAGCCATGTGATACCCGCATGGTGTTCAATTCATGCTTGAAGCGAAGATGAGTCTTCTCAGAACACTTCGGTTCTTCAAGACTTATCTTGCTTCGCCATCTCGATGCCAATACCTGGCCTCTCGATGACAGGTGTCACTCACCTTAAGTGGATGACGGATGGTATGACTGTACATGTCACAGTCGACCGTACTGACGACTGTATGTCATTATAATATATGACACGGCACGACATGACATGACATGACATGGTATGATATGTATGACAGGTATGACACGTATGCCATGTATGACACATATGTCATCGGTCATAACCCTGACAATATATATCTATCACAGAATGCACAGTCAGTGAACACTCGCTTTCGGAATACTAAGATGATAACATAAAATACTTTAGGGGGTTTATGCATCTGTGTTCCGAGCTACCGAGACGCATGCTACGTGTGACACGGCTCTCCGAAGGAGGACAGCAGGAGACAGCCCCCCCCACTTTATAGTGGGGGGTAAATCGGTCCACCCGTGACAATAGCCACTAGGGTTTAGGCGTCTGTGGGATTTTCCTTCAGACTGCTGGCACCACCTCACCTCTTCGGGGTGAGGTGGTGTCATGGAGACATAAACTTTGGCCCCCCACACTGGGGGGCACCTCCGTGTCCTCTGTGTTACCCCTCGATCTGAGGTTCCAGGTCAATCTCTCGGCTTCGCTCACTGATAATAAAACACCTCCTGCATTTTATTATCCCATCTTAGACTGCAGTGATAGCCCGCTTGCCCACTGTCTTCCTTCCTATCACGTTCGGAGTTCGGTCGAAATAATATTTCTCGTTATCACAAATATATATTCATTACACCCTTTCCGTGAAGCACGGACATACGGATCAGTCATCAGTCCAGTGTTGGCTACCTAGGAATCGGTCATACGGGCCTGCACCGGGACTCCCGGTCAGGGCTGCCTATACACATTTCAGCATACTATTGGGGAAATTTTGAGTATATTCCATGAATTTCCTTATAGGGGGTACGTAAACGTACAGGTGGGGAAAAAATAATCCCCAATCTTCGGGAACGAACGTATAAACTAAAACTTTGAAAACAACCCAATACCCCCC
>LGRX02014648.1:0-21990 GCA_001247695.2 Cymbomonas tetramitiformis | reverse complement strand
CCCCTTCACCCCCCTCCACCCCCCCTATATTTATATACAATACACTCGAGCTTCAATTGATATAATATGCATACAGCATACACTGTGTCGTGTATGCCGTTATTTACAATACACTCGGGCTTCAATTTATATAATATGGATACAGCATACGCTGTCGTGTACAGCCTACGATTTGGGCGTCAATTTTTGCATTGTTAAAAGCACTGAATTTCATCCGTCCTTGCAAGCATTTCTGGGATTTGGCAAGAATGAGGACCTAGTTTATATATGCAAAATTATTCCAAAACTTTTATTTACAATACACTCGGGCTTCAATTGAATACAGCATACGTTGTCGTGTACAGCCTACGATTTGGGCGTCAATTTTTGCACTGTTAAAAGCACTGAATTTTCCCTCGATTTTTCAAAAGAGGGGGAATCTTCGATTTCATCTCCGATTTTCCCCCCAATATTCAATGGTCCCTAAAAAAAAAGGTTCCGATTGACGGCCATCTACCTCTATTCAAAAGGTTATGTGACACACATGCACTGCAGTACCCCCCTAGCTACCCTAGCTACCCTAGCTACCCAGTAATCACAGCTGTCAAGCAAGACCAGGATCTCGGAAGGGTATTTATGACACACTGCAATCGGTACCTAAACCTGCAGTGTGCACCAAGATTCGTGAACAATGAACCGATTCAGGCACTGCATGCCATCCAAGACTCTGAAATGTGAGCAACACCAAAACAATCAATCCATCACCAAAAACAAAGCAGAACTCAAGCATGGGAGGTGGGTGGGAAAAACACCCTTCTTTGAAACCAAATCAAACTGCGGAGCCGAACTCTCACAGAGTTCGAAACCTTATACCACGTAGTGGTACCTTCTTTCCCGTCTGTCACATAACCGTAGTTATGTGACACAGCACCTCTCGCTCCGCTCGCTGTACTGTGACACATAACATTCAGTTATGTGACACACATGCACTGCAGTACCCCCCTAGCTACCCTAGCTACCCTAGCTACCCAGTAATCACAGCTGTCAAGCAAGACTAGGATCTCGGAGACAAACAAAGATCTGAAGAGCACTCTAACGACGAAACACGTCGAAATGTACCTGCTAAATTGAACCACGCCGTAAAGCAACAGAACATTGGCAGATGAGGAATTCACTTGCCTCCAAGTACTCCACTGAGGTTGTAAGCATCTAAGGATTCCCGCACAAGCTAACGAAGCTCCGAAACACATTGAACTCAATACATCTCAAACGAACGTGCGGTTGAAATTCGGCACGAAACCTGCCGACCGTTCCAATTCACGAATGCACATTCTACGAACGCAATTCACGAACATTCTACGAACACACATTCTACGAACGCAACTCACGAACGCACATTCTACGACGATATGCCGCAAGCCGATAAGGCCCTTTTCATTCGAAACCTTGACACTAGCGATAAGCCAGAGCACCACAAAGGCGATATGCCCATAACAACTTCGGGATTACGTTGCTTAGGCTGTTCCATTATTGTCCTATGGGGGGAGGCACACATGGTTCATGGGGGAGGGGGTCGATGCTCTCTGCCCCGGGGTGGAGGGTCGACATTCACCGCCGTCCGTGGGGCGGGGGCTTACGGAGGCACCCTGCGGACAAGTTACAAGTAGAGTCTTAAGCTGTCCGGAGGGTCGAGAGAATCCGGACACATGTATAAACCACGTTGACGATCGACACTCAGACTCACGTAATGCAGAAACTCTGATGATACAAAAAGTTTCCACCCAGCCTACCAGACAAACGTTAACGGAACACTCCAAGACAACATAATTGCAATAAAGTTAGCATGGCTCCTCCTTTGACCGTGGAAACGCTATTAGGTGACGGTATTTTGCGTCAGCACCTCACTGATTTCATCAGAGAAGGTTTCTCAATTGAATCTCAATCCTGAAGGAACAAATCCCTGACGATGATCTAGTAGAGCTTGGTCTCACTACCGCGTCTATATATATAGCTGGTGTTCGCTTGCGTACTTGGAGTCTAGCCACACTTGGTGAAGAACGCTTTCAAGAGAATCTGAATGATATGCCGTCACTTGATATATTAGGGGAAACCGTGATGAACACTTCCAACGCAATCAAGTCAAGCAAGGAAGAACTTAGAGCTATATTTTTCACCATGGCGACGCGGCGGGTTTTCCTCAACGCTGGGCAAGCGGAACTTGCCAAGCAGCTTGCTACCGAGGCTTGACGCGAGTGCCTCATCAAATTGCGTGTTCCCCATAGTGAGCACGTTTTTGTTTTTGATTGGTAACCCAATTGCACTGTGCTTTCATCAAACAACGCAGTCGGCATTTTTCTTCGATATGGAAAATGAAATGATGTCTGCATAATTTGCATGTCCGGAGGGGGGATGGGGGGCTCCGGTGATCATGTCCTTAGGGTGGGAGGGCTATGCATGGTTGTCCCTCAGGGGGAGGGGGTTCGTGCCTTCCACCCCCCACCCCCCATAGGACAATAAATGGAACAGCCCTTACGCACTAGTTAGCATTAAGCCAACAACATTCATTCCAGAATACTCAACACAGCGATAAGCCGAGTTGACCAGGCGTTAAGCCATTTTACCAAAGCTTGAAGCCCGATCTAGCAACAACTAACGTTGTTCTAACAACGACAATCCAACTTCTGAAATCATCCTAAGACAACTCGAAGCTAGTCTTTTTCATTCGATTCACGCAAGCTTCTAAGGCTTCGCCTTCCTTGCTTGGTTATCAGCCACTACTTTCTTCGCCTTTTTAAGGCGTTGTTGATCTTCCTCGGTTTGAACAACCGGCTCCTCCTCAAACTCATTCGCTACTGGCCACCCGTAGTGAAAAGCGATACTGAAAATCTGCGCTTGGTCTTCCGACCATTTCATAGCCGCCTCCAATTTTGCGTTCACCTCTTCTAAAACTCGCACTCCGTTTTCCGAAAAACCTTCTTGCGACAACGAGTCCAATTCTGCTTTTGCTTTGAAGAAAAAGGAGTCGGCTGTATCCACCACATCAAACTGACGCTTGCACGATAAATCTTCCAACTTCGAACCACTTGCTCCCAAGTGAACAAATCCGCCTGACGCCCACGAGACAGGGCGCTGGAGCTTTCTCCTAGTGGGCTGCGCCACCACCGATTGCAACATCGCGTCAACATTACGACCACTCGTTGCTGCTCTACTGCGTTGTTCGCAAATTAACGTGGCCAGATACGACTGAATCGCTCTGTCACTTTCGGATAATTCCGGGACTTCGGCCGAGAGCTTCGCTTTATACGAAGCGTAACGATCTGACGCTTTTACTAGCGCGATCTTCTCCCCTAACTCCGTATCAGAAAACTCGTCCATATTTTACCACAAATTAGTAAACTTTCCTTCTAGAGCAAAAGGAACAAACCACTGCACAAAAACACCCTTCTTTGAAACCAAATCAAACTGCGGAGCCGAACTCTCACAGAGTTCGAAACCTTATACCACGTAGTGGTACCTTCTTTCCCGTCTGTCACATAACCGTAGTTATGTGACACAGCACCTCTCGCTCCGCTCGCTGTACTGTGACACATAACATTCAGTTTTCTAATCAGCTGCGGCTACATAGCCCAGCTTGCATGACACATATGACACATATGTGAATGGAACCCGGCCGGTGCACTGCGTGTGGAATTACAAAAAATAATAATACGACATATCCAGAAGTGCCAAAAATCAAGGACTCCCGTCAGACAGGAATCGGGGTCCCACGACCCGACTGCCGACCCCAGCCTTCTGCATGCGGGCACACGCCCCTCGTGCCAAAGGACTGAGGCCTGCAATTACTATCATTACCCTAAAGAGTACAGACTATGGACCTAAAATGCTATGCTAGGGCTGAAACCCTCAAAAAGCATAATTACCCGCTCCAGCTCAGAGTCAGGCATGACAGCAATAGCAAAGCCATCACCTAGCAAAGCCTACTGAACAGTGCCTAGATGAGAAGCAGCATGAGGCAGCTTCGCAGCCCCCCACCGAAGGATCACTATAGCTACCTCTCATCACAGCGGTCGGCACTGAACAGGCACAGGTCCTAGTCTCCTCTACCTACACTCTAATGAGCCGACTGCCCCTCTGCGGGCCGGATCTGCACGGCCTCCAGCTCAGAGCCCAGCTGCTCCAGGTCCTCCAAGTCCTGCAGCTCCTGCACTGAAAGCGGCCTCTCCTCATCCGTACCTGAATCACAAGGGAGGGCGGGTGGGAAAGTCCACACAATCACAGTAACACGGCAAGAGGCCCTCTCAGTCCGTTGCTGGCCTCTTAGGCCTCCGACTGATCAGAAAACCTCAGTTTTCAGATCTGCTCCGGATGACAGTCATACTGCCTGTCATCCTACACTGATCAGAAAACCATCAGTTTTCTAATCAGCTGCGGCTACATAGCCCAGCTTGCATGACACATATGACACATATGTGAATGGAACCCGGCCGGTGCAAGCACACAAAGATCACCACAAAGCAGTGCACGTATAATGCATGACAACAACAAGCAATCAGACAAGAAAGGCCGCCTACTCTGCTGAGCATGGGGCATGCTTCTGGACACCGCCAGCCTGCGGTTGAGGTTGGTAGCCTTGTAGGTGGCCGCAGCCGCCGACGAGCTCCAGCCACCGTACTGATTGAACTCGAAATCAGTAACCTGGTCAGCCGCAGCCACCGCCGTAGCCCCACCAGACCGCAGGGACTGGGTCCCATACAGCTGCCTCAGAGCATCGGGGTCCAAGCCAGAAGCCTCACCCAGCATCCTGAACAGGTACCTCCTCAGCTGAGGATAGTCCAGCCTCTTCCCCGTCAGGCAGTCAGCCGACGGGTCCCGCTGAAACCGCCTGCCATCAATCTGCTGAAACAGGGGCTCGTCGGGCTGCACCCCCGTGCAATCTGAGTGTCAACCCACCTCTGACTGACCTCCACTGGGCACAAAGGCTGCCCCTCCGCCGCCCGGGCAACCTCCACCAGCTGACCATACCTGTACTTGTCCGTCTTCCGCTTCTCGAGGAAGGTGGTCATGTGGGTCTCACAGAACTTCATATCCCGCAGTCTCACCTTCTCCGCACAGTCATACCGCCAGAAGCCTGTCCACATGTCCAAACCCAGTGTAGCAAACATCTGCTGAGTGACACCTCCCAGCATCAGCCAGCAACGAGCACCACTCTGCACAAATGCAAACTCCAGCGGTTCCTTCCTGTTGAGCCGCCTGTCCCCCAGCCTCCTGTGAGCTGCCTCCCGTACCGCGGCCACCAGCCGATGAGAGGTGGGGTTCCGGTCCGCCGGGACCAGAGCCAAATCATGAGCAGTGAAAACCATAGCCGAAGCGGTCTTCACCACAGAGAAGGTCCTGGCTGCATTGGCTATGTACTGCAAGTACATAGCCACCGTGACCGGGTCGGCAGGAACAGGCACCCTAGGCGGGTCACGGTCCTGACAGAAAGCCTGGTACCGTACGAACACCCGAGAGTAGCCCCGCATGGTGCTAGCCTCACGGGTGCCAGACACCGCCAACTACAGCATGTCTGCCCGCAGCTGCATCTCCAGCGGGTCCGTCACGGAGAACTGCAGCCCAGCCCACTGCTCCCCAGTGCCTATGATGCCTGCATGAAAGGCAGCCCCCATCTCATACCCCTACCCCAGTCACAAGCCATGCAACCTCCCAAGGTACAGCGGGGACCAGGGCCCGCAGGCTCCCTCTCATCGAAGGAGACCCGCAAGAGGAGGACCCGAAAATCCGGCAGGCCCACCCCCCCCTCATTGGCCCTTCCGAGGCCAGGGAGGAAGGTGTCCGCAGAGGGCTGGAGCTCCGTCCACTGCACCACACAGTCTGCTAAGTGAACCCCGTCGGGACACAGCAAGACCCACCACGGCTGGAAAGTCCAGACCGGGGCCACAATGGAGGCTGCAGCCCTCTCAGCCTGCAGAAACAGCAGGAGCCTCCCGATCATCCGAAAAGGCGGGTTGCACCAGTTGACGTGCTCCCGCCAGTCTGTCTGACCGAAAGTGTCAACCCCCGACATACCTGGACAGTGCCAAGCACTGTTGAAGGAGGGGGCACCTGCACTGTCAAAAACAAGACAATTCTTGTCAGTTGCAAACCTGTCCCGGGTGTGCCTCCATCCCCCGGCAATCCATGGGTCAGCCCACCGAAAGATTGCCGGGTTGACCATCCAGTCATCATGGTCTCTGATCTTGGACAGGGCATCAGCCCGGGCCTCAAATTCCCTGGGCATCCAAAGGGAGGACAAAACCACCCCGTGGTCAGCACAGAAATCATGCACCGCTAAGGCCAGCTCCTGAAGCTCCTGATGCCTGCTGCCAGACTCAATGACAAAATGCACAGCCTGGTTGTCACAAATGACAAGCACCCTCTTCCCTCTCAGCCTGCCAGCCACATCAAATGCTCGGAGAGAGTCAAAAATGCCCCTGAGCTCCCTGAGAGTGGATGACTTCAGTCTGTCCGACATGGTCAGATAACTGTGGCCAAGCAGCTCAGGTCCCCCAAAGGACTGCTCCAGCCAGGAACCCCATGCCACCTCAGAGGTGTCCGCATGGACTGTCTCCAGCTGAAGCCCCGCCCCCCTGGGCTCCCAAATGCCTCTCTGATGCCTACGAAAGCCGTCTGTCAGCCAAAACTCTAGCTCTGTCCGAAGAGCATCAGTACCCGGGACATGAGAAACCCACGAGCCCCAAGTCAGGGTGTCGGCTATGAGTACTGCAGCCGCCCTAGCATACAGTCTGGTGACACCCCCTAGTACAAAACACTGTGCATTAACTAAGCCTGCAAACTTAGCCACAAGTCTCAGAGGCAACCTATGAAATAGCCTCAACAAGTCTGACACACCAGCACGGATCTTGCCCAGAGCCTTCTCAGGCACGAACAAGACCCCCCCCTCCAGGTCTATGCCTATGCCAATATGCACAAGGGCCCGTGTGAAAAACAGCTAAGACTTGGACTCAGACACGAGCCAGCCTGCCTCCCGCACGTCCCGCATAATACGGGACAACACAGCCAAAGCCGAGGGGTCCGTGAGGGTAGGAGCCCTCACAGCAAAAGCAAAGTCGTCCACGTAGGGGTGGACACGGAACCCGAGACCCCGCCACTTACCTACGAGCTCCTTGTTGATCTTCGTAAACACCCAGCAAGCTGGGGCTAGACCAAAAGGCAGCACACAAAACTCAAAGAATCTACCCTGCCACTCAACAGCAACATAGGTACGAGACATCTCGTGGAGGTCTACGTGGTAGTACCCTGACTTATAGTCAAAGTAAAACAACCCGTCATCCCTCCTAAGCAAGTCTACAAAAGGCTGAAGGTGTTCATACTTGAACTTAGGAAAGATTAGAAAGGCATTGAGCCACTTACCGTTGAAAATCAACCGTAGCTTGTCCCGAGAGTCGTCCACCATTAAAGGCAGGACAACCCGCGGCTTGCTGGGCACCTCTCTCAAGGCGCCCATAAGCACACACTCCTGCACAGCGTCAGTAACAAAGGCGGTGTGCCTAACAGCAGACACGTGGTTAGTCAAGTGCACTCGGGGCGGAGCCCTGCCATCCTTAAACTTCAAGTTAAATCCTCTCTCAATCCAAGACATCACGTAGGAAGAGCGGACAAAGGTCCGCCAAAAGGAGGCACGTTCCCTAAGTCTTCCCGCAACACGGGGCACAGGAACGCCCTGTTCACACAAGGGTATGGCCTCGACAATCTCTTCCTCAGACAATTCAGAACCTGGAACACAAGGAAACAACAGCCCGCGGGCCAAAAGTTCATTACAAATTTAGGGTTTCGTACCCAAGAAGTTACATTTAAGTTGGGCATTCCACCTCAACTGCCTAGCATTCCGCTAAGCTGAAAGTACTAGCCTTCGTGGCTCTACAATCTTTACAATTCAACGGTCCGAGCCTCTGCCACGGCCTCTGCCGGCTGGGCGCGGTTGCGAGCATTGGTTTTGGTGGTGCCCCCATTCATTACAATTCCAGCATTGGAGCTGGCTGCCACGCCCTGCCTGAACAGGCGGCGGTGGCGGAGGCGCTCCAGGAGCAGTCGGACGAGACACAGCAAAGGCACCCCTGCCTAGGCCCTTCGTCCGCCCCTTGGCAGCCGCAGCTTGCGCAGCGTGCATTTTTTCTGCCTTAACTTCATTTTCTGCTTTGCGCATCAACTTTTCGTCTTCTTCATCGTCAGCGTACGACTTACGTTCAAGTTTCTCGCAGATTTTCCAGCCCACTTCAGGGCCTTGTCCGAAACCAAGACCAAAATTTTAGCGCGCGCCTTGGCGCGTGCCACACCTTTTTCCGCTGTCTCAGACAAGAATTCTAAAGCAAGAGTGACGGTCTCAGGCAGCTCCACACCTTCCAATTCCTTCTTGGCGTCATTAAACCCTTAGCTGCCAGCTGATGGACATGTCCATCAAACACTCAAAACTGATTTCCTCGGCGACAAATAACTCAAATTCACTTTTGAAGACAGTTTTGAAAAGCTCTTATCGAGCCGCGTGCAGCCATGCACTTGGGAGCAACCATGTTGCGACGATGCTCTAAATATTTCCCCAGACGCACTCTATTTTAGCTTGACCATAATGAGTCACATTTAGGGCACATGTGTCATAGTGTTACAAACCCCTAATAATATAAGTAGCCCTAACCGCATGTTGAGCACTTGGTAAGATTATACCTGGAGGTATAGGGTCAATATTAGGGCTTACATTGTTAACGATGTGCACATCCATCAACATTTTTCAGTTGACAATCACGTCATCGGTATCAAGTGTCATGTATTTCTAACGTTTGCATGTGATTCGCCTTGAGAAGACCTTTCCGACACTATTTTCAAAAGTTGAGGCAGGACCCTTATGCCAAAGTTATTGCAAATAAACCAAAATTTTCAAAACCCCGAAATTCCTCCGGCAACTAAGGGGTTAAGCGCCAACTGTGACGCTGAGTGTGCCACGAAGTGGTGCTGGGTCTCTAAAAACTGTTTGCGGAGTCCCTTGTCCTTGCCATCATCGTTGCGAGTCAATTCAAGGCGATCGGACCCTGGAAGCTGAGTGAGGTCTACTGCTGCCTCCCACGGACGCTTACGGTCTCCTGAGGCTACTTGCGACAGTCCCTTAAGCTCAGCAAGTCGGGCAGTCGCTCTCTCCATTTGTCGAATCAACTTCATTTGCGGTTGCGA
This sequence comes from Cymbomonas tetramitiformis, assembly GCA_001247695.2. Lineage (NCBI taxonomy): Eukaryota > Viridiplantae > Chlorophyta > Pyramimonadophyceae > Pyramimonadales > Pyramimonadaceae > Cymbomonas > Cymbomonas tetramitiformis. The sequence goes on along the minus strand of LGRX02014648.1, from coordinate 12,792 downwards.
GAGGTCCTCTCCATCTTGGAAAGCGGCAAAAGCGGTCGCGTACGCTGGCTGCGCGTGCAAATCATCAATCCGTCTCTGACACAAAATCGGGTCGGTGAACCACTCCATAATCAATATACGAATACTACTGAAAGTATATGTGCACTGAAAACTTACGGTGTTACGGAACTGTAAAAAGGACACAGACTGCAAAAACGGACACCGAACTGTAAAAACGGACACAGTCGATGAAAGTCCACACAATCACAGTAACACGGCAAGAGGCCCTCTCAGTCCGTTGCTGGCCTCTTAAGCCTCCGACTGATCAGAAAACCTCAGTTTTCAGATCTGCTCCGGATGACAGTCATACTGCCTGTCATCCTACACTGATCAGAAAACCATCAGTTTTTGCTTAGTGAAACCCTCGTCGTTGGAAAAGGCGTTCTGCTTTTCTAGTTTGGCGCAGAGGAATTGTTCGTGACGGGAACATGATTATGACATGAATTGAGCCTCAGATTTCGACGAAATTGGCGCACGGAATGTATACCGAGACGTTATACCCTCCCGTCTCCGACGGAGGGCCCATGCGGCGTTTAATGTGTGGTCACACTTTTGTGATCAGGTAGGTGGTCGCCAGGTTTTACGACATGTGACGCAGTCCGCAAAGCTCCCAGAATGAAAGTTGGTGACAGTGTCATGAGCGTTGGGAATTATACACAGGAGCTCGCAGAGCTCGAGCTCCCAGAGGAGAGTGCAAGTTGGTGACAGTCTGACAGAGTGCAAGTTGGTGACAGTCTGAGACAGTGCCAGTGCAGTGCAGTGTCACAGGACACGGTGACGATGACAAAAGCGTTGTCGTTGTCGTCGTCGACACGTTGTGTTCAGATAGGTGGTCGCCAAGTTTCACGACATGTGACGCAGTCTGCAAAGCTCCCAGAATGCAAGTTGGTGACACAGGCACGAAAAAAAAAAGTGTACTAACGGGGGGGTGTGGGGGGCGGAGCCCCTCGTGGGAAAAAAGTGTAGTTACGGGAAGGTGTGGGGCGGAGCCCCCCATCATTCGATCTGGAAAAAAAGTGTAGTTACGGGGGTGTGGGGCGGAGCCCCATCGACTCGATCGGAAAAAAAAGTGTAGGGGGTGTGGGGGGCGGAGCCCCCTCATTCCGATCACGGAAAAAAAAAAGTGTAGTTACGGGGGTGTGGGGGGCGGAGCCCCACCACTCGATCTGGGGAAAAAAGTGTACTTACGGGGGGGTGTGGGGGGGGGGCGGAACCCCCCCACTGGGCGCAGTTAAAAACAGAGGTACGCGAAAAAAAAAGACTGCAAAAACGGACATAAATTGCAAAAACGGTCACGATTCTGCAAAAGCCGACACTGGCGCGTCAGACGATGAGAGCGTGACATAAAATTCTCGCCCGACAATGACAACCGCTGTGGTCAACGTTCCTCGGAATTCATGGTCGCGAATTTCAGATTCATGGTCATGAATTCTAAATTCATGACCATGAATTTCTGATTCATGGTCGCGAATTTTTAGCTTTCGCGAATACTGCACGTCGGATCAACTTTACATTCGAGCGACACTGACCCAGAATCCCAGATTCGATCGATTTGGAATTCTCGCCCGAGAATTTGGAATTCTCGCCCGAGAATTTGGAATTCTCGGGCGAAAATTGAAATGACGATGACACCCGAATGGTGTCATGGCACAAATTTCCAGTGTCGGCTTTTGCAGAATCGTGACCGTTTTTGCAGTTCCTGTCCGTTTTTGCAGTTCTTGACAGTGGTGAGCGTGTGTTTATAGGAATAGTGGAAAGCCTAAAGGGTTACGAAACTTTCAGTGAACTGCTGTAATATCCTATTGGATATTATATCTCTTTCTTTAAAATATTTTGTATATTTTTACGCACTTACGCAATGGAAGACTTTACCCAAGACGTGGACGATTCTTTGGTACGCTTCGCGCGTTGTCTGAAATTGTGAGCGACGGATCTTTGCCTTTGTTGCGATCTTTGTTGCGTGTTGTTTGCTTACTTCATCTTTGCAACGAAAGTTTGCGGACCAACGGTCGGAACCTTCGTTTGCAATTCATACCAGGCCTGCGGCTCTATGAGCGAGGCTTCATCATACTAACCTACAACCTTTGACTCATAGTCGAGGTTGCATTAGGGGTTAGGGTATGAGTTCAATTTTAAGCCTAATGGGCGGAAGCGCTGCTGAATTTTTTCCGTTATTAAAGGGTTTCTTTGTGCTTGGTGCTTGCAGCGTTTGCCTCGCAAGAGTGGACCAGTGGAACCACTTGAGCAAGCATATGAGGAGCGATGCCTTGCGGAGGTCCAAAAAGGTGCTATACCCGTTGTCATCCTATCAAGAGTGGAAAGCGAGAACTTCTACAAGGGTACCTTGTATAAACTGCTTCGTAAGTACGTGATCCACTCGCAAGGGTGTAACTTCGTCGCGCTAGTCGCGACGTATGGGGACGTTGACTTGGGGAATGGGCCGAAGTGCTTGGGGTTGGTGGTACTTGGGCCATTCTTTTCCTTGCGTTTACCCGAATTCCCCCACCCCAGCCCTTGGACAAGAGCAGAATACGCAAGTTTGAGAGACGATCGTTTTAAGCTCATGGCTCTCACTTTGAAGGCCCAAGACCAAAACAAGCGATGGGAAAGCCCATTCTTCAACCCGCTCAAAGTGCACGCATCCGCTTACGCGTATCGCGTGCAGATGATTCTGGCTCTCCCTGACTCAAGCGATGCAAAAAAGCCTGAAGGGGTGCTGGAAAAAACAACGTTCGAACGTGAGGTGAAACTCCTCGTGGCCAATGGCCAACTCAACGACAAAGACGAACCGCGTCTTTTTCGGTTCTTGAAAGATCTTTTAGAGCCGCGACGCTACAACAAAATGAACGCGCGTCCATTGCAAGTCTTTGGCCCGCAAGACCTTGCCCCCACTCGCTTGTCCAATGAGGAATTCAACCTTCTTTTCTTTGGGGGAATGAGCGCTTCCCAAGAAAGCGGTTTTTTCCCGAGAGGCGGGGAACGAGCATGGACACGCCTTTGGCGTTGGAGCCGTCCATTGTTGGCGTGGAGCCCGGCATCTGTCGCGTGGTGCATGAGTTGAGCCCGCCGGACATCTCCTTCCTTGTCCACTATCTGAAAAGCAAGGCGCATGCGTGTTCGGGTGGGCGTGCATCCACAAGCCCCATCTCAACTTGGTTTCGGGTTGGGGTGATTTCCAACAACATCTTCACAAACCGGCTCTCATCCCAAGGTGTCCAACCACCGGACTTGGTCACCGCCAAACTCTTCGCGTTGGTGGGCGAAGAGGTGAATCGGGCGATCACGTTGCCAATCCCCTTTCAAGTTGATGCGGTGCAAGCACACATGCTCCCCGCTTGTTACAACCTTGGAAATGTACCCGTCCAATTTCCTTTCGTCGATGATATATGCAAGGCAAGGATTCCTTTTTCCTCGACACCGTTCGAGCTCTTTTATTTGTTTTTGAGTCTCCGCAAGAGACACCCGCCCCCGAGGAAGCACACCCTCCCGCGGAAGCGGTTGTTCCGGCCGAGCTCGAGGATCTTATGGCTCAAGCGGCCGCGGCGGTAGAGCCTTCTCAGGTTGCCTCCGAGCCCGCATCCGACTCCACCTTTCGCATCCCACCAGGCATGGACAATATGCTCACCATCCGCTTCTGTAAGCCATCCTCGAAGGACCCCATGAAGCCGTCCGATGAGGAAGGCTTCGGATTTGCTATCCAAACCACGCCAGCACAACGCGCCGCCTTGTTAGCTGAACACCCCGCTGCCGCGGCCGAGAGTTTTAGAATTTTGATGAAGGCCGCGGTCGAAGGTCTTTTGGGGCTGCATCTCGAGGCAGACACAAAGAGAACGCAACCGCTGGGATCTCGGGATCCATGCGTTTTTGGGGGCATGCTTGCCGCATTTTTGGCGGTAATTGAAGCCCAACAGCGGGGCGCTCTGCACTTACACGGTTGCCTCTTTGGATGCGCTATCGCCGGCATTATTTTGGAGAAGATAGCCGAGGATCCGGAGCTCGCCTCCCGAGCGGGAAAAGTGCTCGACACTATAGTGCAAGCACATTTGCCCACATGGGCGCATGAAGAAGTTCATGCACGCCGCGCCAAAGAGGACCCGGCAGAGAGAGCCGCACCTCGGCTCGCACTCTACGATTCCCCCTTACCGCTGGATCGGGAACCCGAGGTAATATGTTCTCCGTGCTATCCGAACGCTCCGCCGCCGGATGCGCCGCCGCCGGATACTCGGAACGGCACTCCGTTCGATGTTCGCTGGGCTCGAGTGTCGGCTTATTCGAATCGTCATGACCGACACACCTTCACTTGTAGAAAGCCGCCAAACGGTCGATACGGTTGTCGCCTATGCATGCCTCAAGCTCTACGTACCCGGGATACCGGGCCAACCGAACTCATTGTGGTTGGTGATGGCAATGATTCCTACGTGGATACCGAAGGAATTACGCGGTTCAACGTGATGGAGGCGGAGTCTATTGCCCCCCGTGAACTTCGTGACCCTGCGACTCCTAGCATCGATGCACCTCTCGTGGAACCCGACAAACGCGTAATAGTTTGGGAACCTTATAGACCCGAAAACGACGACACCTTCATGACGGCCTTCAATCGTGCATTCACCGCAGTCATGGGGGGCAACACGGCCATGTACATGCTTGGGTCTGCGGAGCAGGCGAAAGCTGCTGGCTACTATATGTTCAAGTATATGGTGAAGGATCCGTGGGAACCCGCTATTACCTTATCTTGCTTATACGAGGCCACTAAGTCCGTCGCTCACCGGCCCTCGGTTGCCGAGAATTCGGGTACGGAAGTGAGAACCGCTCAACATGTTATCACGCGCACTCTGAACAATATTACGGGGGCTCAAGAAGTTGGCGTAGAACAAGCGGCATCCTTCTTACTCGGATTGCCAACCGTTCCAACAAGTGAGCGCTTTTGGTACGTGCACATATGGGCGGCGGTTAAGGCGTTTGCTAGCGAGCAAGGCATTGGCTTGGCGCAAGGCGACGAAACCGTCGGAGGTCATGGAGAGCGACCGGACGATGATATCGATTGTGACGATGAAGACCTCGAGGATGCCGACATGTTCCCCGGGATTGATGCCGACGATGTCGTCCCTGACTATGGGGAAGCGGAAGTCATCGGCCAAGCTCGCAGAGTGCAAGGTGATGCCGGCGCTACCGTATATCGTGACATCGACGGTGAACCGATCCCGGTCGCTCAGCATACGCATTACCTTTACCGGGGTAACGAGTTAGCTAATCTGAATTTGGTGGAGTATGGCGCCCTTGTGGATGTGGTGCGGCAACCCAAAAAACCGGAGGATGAAGAAATGCCGGAACCGACCTCTCCACGCTGCGTCCAGAACATTCCCGAAACCGGCTTGGTTGTCGAAATGCCGGCTCCTCAACGTGGACGGCCTGTGAACGGACTATTTCGATTTCATCCCGATCATCCCTTGCACGACACCCACGTGCAGCGTATCCGATCTAAGTTCAAATGTCCCATCTTAGCAGGTGGGCCTCCCCCTAAGTATCCTGGACCACGTATTATTGGGAACAAGACCTGGACGAAGAAGGCCGAGAAATACAGCGCATATATGCTCGCGTTAATCAAACCTTGGGATATTTCCGAATGGACGGCTTGCATGGATACCGGCGACGCCGTCGAAGCACAAAATCTAAAGGGTCCGGCCACCGGCTGGGACGTTTTTTGTGATTGGTGCCAAACCGCCTCCCGGCCGGATGCACCTTTCATTATGCGGGCACGCCTTGCGTATGTCGAGAATGTGACCTTTGGACTCAACGTGAATTCGCGGAAGAAAAAGATTCTGACCCAGTGGCGTGCCCGAGCGGTCGTGGATTGGGAAACGCTTGAAACCGCAGCTGAGACAGGTCAAGGTCCGTACGTTCCCCCGGCAAACCCTACTGGAGAGAAAGTACCTATGCGTGACCGAGATATGGAGTTGGATGCGTTGATCGAGGAAATCCGTACACGCAACCTTCAAGTGTTGGAAGATGCCGAGGGCGCTGATGGGGATTCTCGGCTTGATGCGTTGAAAGCGGAGCGCAAGTTTGTGCAGGGCTCCGTCGACTTCTTTGAGCGGATTCACACCGAGACCATGCCGGCGACCGGCGATGACCGCGTGAACAATCCGTCCACCGATGTTCAGGGACCCACCCGCGTAGGCCGTCCTGATTTGGTCTCATCCTACACCGAACAAGATGCTAATCGTGTAGCGGAAGTTATGGCACAAGAGCCGGACGCGTCCATCCCGGAACAACGAACTGTCGCTACGGACGAGACCGCTTCGCCTCATGATATTGGAGCAGGCGTCGATCCTCACATTCGAGTTTGTCCCGCCGACTTTCAATCCAAGACCGAGGCCAAGATTTTCGATCACCTCCTTGGGTGGCTTCGACTACAAACAGGCGACGGTCCATCTCGTCATCGAGCGGCACGCCCCTTTGTCATTCTTTCGGACGCGAAACGACCTCACCCTCGCGTGTCAACATTTCTTTCATCGGTATCCCGTCTTGGCGTTCCATCGGACAACATTGGATGCCTCCGCATGCCTTCCACCCCCTCCGATGAATCTGGGGCCTTTGCTCACGAGATGTGCCCTAACGTATATGACGCTTTGTTTGGCACCGGACCCATCCCAGCGGATCATGCCATCTTCAAATGTCGACTGCTTCTCGTTCCAAAGTGCGTATACGACGATGCCGCTCTCTTCGCCCGCTTACAACAGCTTTGTGCGAGGAGGTTGGCGGTGGAAGGAATGCCTATGGAGGAGCGTGATACGTGGGGCGGATTGGCCATAATGGTGGTAGGCGACTTCGACGGAGCTTCGTTTTTAATCACCACCGATCTAAACGCAGGTCAACGTGATGCGGTCACCCCCGTGTTGTCATGGTTATCCCTATGTCTGGCCGCCGAGGCGCAGAGCAAGCCTCCTCCACCTCCACCGATGACTTCCTTGTGGGACGGCGGACCGGGCACCGGCAAGAGTTACGTCGCCAAAGCCTTGTGCACCGCCGCGAATTTTTTATCCGGTCATGATGGCACCGTGGTATGCTGCGCTCCGTCCGGGGTTGCGGCGGCTCTCATCCCAGGTGCGCGGACCATTCATAACTTGGGTGATATGAAGCCCACGGAAGCTTGCAGGGCGGTGCCTTTGAAGGCCATGAATCCGTCCACGAAGGCGGAGTACGCGGTGCGCCTTGGCCCCGGTACCGCCTACATATTACTTATCGACGAAATCTCCATGGTTGAGGCATGCTTGTATGGACATCTTCAAGATCGTTGTGCCGAAATCCGACGAGTCGGCGACCAGGCCAAAACTGAATGGGGGGGACTAGCGGTGGTGGCTGTGGGCGATTTTGGACAACTAGCCCCCGTGGGAAAATCGTTGTACAAACAAGCTTTAAAGGTCTTTTCCGGCCAACGATCATTTGATGTGGCTGAGACAGCTGGTCGTCTATTCCAAGCTATCCGGCGCTATCCATTAACCGAACAGGTATTTCCGATCACTTTAATACCTCCTGGAAATCTTATTTTCTTTCAATACCGAATCCTTCCGCGGTTTTTGCATGCGACCGCGAACATTATTGGTGTGTTGATGTTCGTACGCAGGTTCGAGCAGCTAGTGACCCGGATCACGTCCGCTTCATTGAACGATGCCGTTCGGAGGAACGACCCATTACGCAGTCCGATTTGGACCGGCTGAAGGTGCTCGCGGCATCGGATGTACAAATGGACCGCGATTGGCTCTTCGCGACGGTGGCCGTGACTGGCAATCGGCAACGACAAGCTATCAATGATGTGCGTGCACGGCATTTTGCGCGGCTCAGTGGACAACCGATAATTCGTTGGAAGCGACCTATTGCAACCACACTTTTGGACTCCCGACATGAAGACGTGATCCGGTCGGAATTTCCCGAATTGACAGGCACTTTCGTTGCCGGTGCGCCTGGAATTATTCTAAACAACGACCTAAATCCTTCGCGTGGTTTAGCGAACGGCACGCCCGCCAAATTCCACAGCCTGATTCTTTGCAGTGACAGCAGGTCCACCGATGCGGCGAAAATCAACAATGCGAATCCTGGCGAGGAGGTGTGGATCGAGCCGCCTTACGCGGTCAATGTTCTCATTGAGCATCTGGATTCCACAAACTGGTCCGATCGAGCGACATTAGCTCCCGAGCTTCGAGACTCGGCGAGCGAGGGAAATATGCGTGAGCATGTCACTCGTCCGCGCAGTATCGTACTTCCAGTTAAGATCTCCAAGCGTCTCGAGGAACTCCCCGTGAATCGCGCCTCCCGCAAAAGTAAGATATATTATCGAACTCATGGGCTTGATCTTGCGTTCGCCTTGACCTTTCACAAATTCCAAGGCCAAACCGTGGACAAAATTATATTAGATCTAAGCCAAACGCCGAAGAATGTCTTCAACCTATGCTTTCAAGCATTTTATGTCGGGATGACGCGTGTGAAGAAGTCCAGCTGCATTCGTATATTACCCGGGCCCGATGGGCAAAGGCCAAAGCTATCTCATTTGCTGAATCTTAAGCCGGATCCGGAGCTCCAAAGATGGTTAGATGCATTTGATCGGCGGACTCGTGAATGGAAACAACCGCCGCCCGTGAAACTGATGCCCCGTCGCAAATCCGCTAAAAAGGCACAACCCAACAGTAGAGGCAATGGAGCCGGTGCCGCGGGCGATACGGTCACTCAAGAACGACAAGGGCGTGGCGGCCGTGGGAAAGGGAAAAGTGGTGCTCGTGCCGCGGGCGATACGGTCACTCAAGAACGACAAGGGCGTGGCGGCCGTGGGAAAGGGAAAAGTGGTGCTCGCGCGACGAAGGGTAGCCAAGGTGGTAGGGGTGAAATCTCCGCATCGGTGCAACCGGTGGCATCGAGCTTTGACCATGACCAATTTCTCAAGAACCCTCGTAATTTCGGGTGACTCGTAATAATGTATGCTTTTCGTGATTGAGATGACCTTGCCCCATTTTCGTGTGCAAAGTGTTGTTATGCATTACGCAATGTACGACTCTTGAAAATATGTGCTAGGGATTCGTACCACGCCGTGCTAGACGACTACCGATAATATGTGATAACAATTCACCGCATCCCGCAGTATACGGCTCTCGAAAAAATGCGTTAGGAAATCGTGGCACGCCGTGCTGGACGACGCCCGAAAATATGTGATAACAATTCACCGCATACCGCAACATATGACTCTCGAAAATATGTGCTATGAATTCATGGCACGCCGTGCAAGACGCCTCCCGAAATTATGTGATATCGAATCACCGCATTCCGCGATATACGACTCTCTAACATATGTGATAGAAATTCATGGCACGCCGTGATACGAGACGACTACCGAAAGTAGGTGCATATGTAGGATATGTATGAACAAAAAAAGCGAAAGTAACGAGTTTGTGTGTGGGGCGCCCCACGGGGCGCAGTATTTTCAAAAAGGTTTGAACCCCAGGGGGGCGGTTGTGGGGCGGTTGTGGAGCCCCCCCCGGTGGGCGCAGTTTAAAAGAAAAAGGTTCAGGGTAACGGGGGTGTGGGGGAGCGCCCCCTGCTAAGGCTGGAAAAAAAAGGTGTACTTACGGGGGTGTGGGGGGGGAGCCTAATCTCAGTCTTAAAAAACTTTTCCGTATTGATACAGAAGAGGAGACGGGAGGGTCCAACGCAACGCGCCTTCATTCCCCATAACCCCCCTGCCTCGGGGGCAAATTACTTTTCTAGATCAACTCAGGGTTTCTGCTGAAAACTAAGTTGATCTAGAAACTGCAAACTGCTTAAACCTGTTCTGCTGAAACCCTAACCCTGTGACCCGTTGAGTAGAAAGCGAAAAGCACTCACAAAGCATGAGCATACGAGAGGAAGTTTAGTTCGGCTCTTTCCGGAACCATCGCGGTAAAACGCGCGAGCAGAAGGTTAGTTCAAAACGTACCACTCAATCTATCTGCAGAAATCTTGCAGTTGCCCACGGGTTATTGTCTGCAGAAAACTTGCAGATGCCTAGGGAAGAATATCTGCAGAAATCCTGCATTTGCCCTGGGGATAATATCTGCAGAAAGTTTGCAGTTGCCCAGAGGATACTCGCAGTTGCCCAGGGGATAATATCTGCAGGAAGTTTGCAGTTGCCCAGGGGATAATCGAAAACCAGTTAGTATGAATCTTGGTCAGAGCGGGCACATCAAACTGCTGCTGGAGATCAATACCTCTACGATAGTAGCAACGATATCCGTGATAGATGACAGGGTTGAGACCGGGTCATGCAAGGGTGGGGCAGCGTCGGGACCCAGCACTTTAGGTAGAACGCCACTAGGCGCACTCTTCCCTGGACTTGACCCTATCATCTTCGTGTTGAAAAATATGTGCTCGATTGCTTGCGCTATGAAGTGTACTCGATTTCTGTCCAAGTTGTCACCTTCAAGTGGCCTGTTTTGCTTTTTAAAGCCTTTCAGCGATCGTACTTGGTAACTGGTCAGCCCTTCTGTGATGTTCCCGTTCCTGTTGCAGATGCAGCCGAAGGTTTTGACGCAAGCAAGGTGGACGGGGATCCAGCTGTTTCGACGGCCGCGTCCGCCCCCGTTCGCCATGCAGAGAAGGCGCGCAAGGCTACTTGCTTGCTTGCGGACCGGATTGCTACCCTTTGCATTCATGAGTGCAAGGAGAGGCTACGCGAGGTTGGAATCGAGTACCAACAGACTGTTTTCGCAGCGATCGTAATGGGACGAACGGAGAAATCAAGTCAAGACCTGGTAGGCTGCTTACAGGGGCTTATTACACTACCTACAGAGCTTGAATATAGTGTTTGAATTCTTGTTTTGACGCTGCTGACCAGCTGCAAACCAACACTTACAAGCTTACTCGGTATGTGAGCTTTGTTCCCTGCGGATCCGTTCCTCTTGTCCGTGCTTGCAAGTGAATGGTCTCGGGCGCAGGCTGCGGATGTCCTCGCGGAAATCGAGCGGCTGTGCATCGTGGGCTGTGGAGTCGGGACGAAGGTTTTCGAATCGCCACAACAAGGTACAAGCTACGGGTTGTATGATAAGCAGCCCTTCATATTTCGTGGGACTAGACATTCGACTCGAAACGCGCATGCGACGTCCTGTTCACCCTCGTCACCAGCGCTGAGTTCTACGTACGTCATTTTGTGCTGCACTGACTTTAGTTTTGTGCTGGTCACCATCGCCGATGTCTATGATTGCCATTTCGTGTAGCAGTTAATATCATTTTTTGCTGTAGTGACAGCTATAGCTTTCTTCTGCAGTGGTCGCCAGGGCTGACAAGGCGCTGTCGCGGTTACGGATCGTGTGGATGGCTATCGAGGGTGTGATTGCTGTCGGGAAAAGGATTATCGCCAGGGAAGCAGTCTTGCCTCAGGGATGGCCATGCCGAAGCTTTGGCGCATCGTGCTTTCCAGCACTTCTTACTGAAACAGTTGCATATTGCGGAAGCTGGCCGAAGACCTGCGGGCAACCTTGCCGATGACTTTGCTGGTGACCCTAGTATTACCGAGCCCTCCATTTTTACCTTCGATGAGTCCTTGGGCTTGTACACCCTCCTCCCTGGAATCACCTTCCACCTCTACACGTCATCGGCCCCTTGTGGCAATGCCACGATCAAACGCTGGGCTAAAGGTAAGCGCTGCTTCGACTGCAACGACCCCGAAACACAGCAAGGAGCCCGGTTGCTCGAGGAGTCCACGGCATGCCCATTTTTCTCCGACTCTCGCCCACCTGCCTCACCCACGTACATGCCCACCTTCTCACATGTTATGCTCTCTCTATTTTCACCTTCTCTCACATCTTGTGCTCAAGGCAAGTTCTCTCAAGTTAGATTGAGGGGGAACGGGGAGAAAGCTGGGGGACACGGTGGCTGAGTACACACACCCACACATATATATAAAAGAGACGTGCACTATGAAAGAATTCCTGGCAGTGAGCTGAGGGATGAACTTGTCGCTGTAGCATCGTATCGGCGTTCCCGGTTTTATTTTGTTGCTTACTCCACCTCTGGTGGTTTGCTTGCTGTTTGTGTCGTATCTAAGACGCTATCCCGGCGGCTCCTTACTAGCCGCCTTAATTCTTCGTTCGTAATTGTTCGTAAGTCTTTCGTTGTTCTGAGTTGTCCCTTGTCGTTCTGAGGTATCTTCTGCTGCCAGTTCCATGGAGGGTGCGGGCTAGATACGGTTACGCTCTGAGGTATCTTCTGCTGCCAGTGCCATGGAGGGTGTGGGCTAGATACGGTTGCGCTCTGAGGTATCTTCTGCTGCCAGTTCCATGGAGGTGCGCGGGCTAGATGCGGATACGCTCTGAGGTATCTTCTGCTGCCAGTTCCGGAGGGTGCGAGAGACTGGAATACGGTTACGCTCCTGAGTATCTTCTGCTGCCAGTTCCATGGAGGGTGTGGGCTAGATACGGATACGCTCTGAGGTATCTTCTGCTGCCCGTTCCATGGAGGGTGTGGGCTAGATACGGATACGCTCTGAGGTATCTTCTGCTGCCAGTTCCATGGAGGGTCTGGGCTAGATACGGATACGCTCTGAGTTATCTTCTGCTGCCCGTTCCATGGAGGGTGTGGGCTAGATATGGTTGCGCTCTGAGGTATCCCCTGGTTGGCCGAGGGACTCTCTTTGTGCGCGTGGACACCTTTTGTGCGCATGCTTCTCTTTTCATCTTGAGATATCCATCAGCACGACAAGATTGGAGTTTGAGACTGCTCGTGCAGGGGGCG
>LGRX02014647.1:0-25206 GCA_001247695.2 Cymbomonas tetramitiformis | reverse complement strand
CCCCTGGACCTCGCTCGTCGCATGATCCCGGGAGGCAAGCGCTGCTGACGTGGCTACCCCTGGACCTCGCTCGTCGCATGATCCCGGGAGGCAAGCGCTGCTGACGTGGCTACCCCTGGACCTCGCTCGTCGCATGATCCCGGGAGGCAAGCGCTGCTGACGTGGCTACCCCTGGACCTCGCTCGTCGCATGATCCCGGGAGGCAAGCGCTGCTGACGTGGCTACCCCTGGACCTCGCTCGTCGCATGATCCCGGGAGGCAAGCGCTGCTGGCCGTGGCTACCCCTGGACCTCGCTCGTCGAATGATCCCGGGAGGCAAAGCGCTGCTGACGTGGCTACCACTGAACCTCGCTCGTCGCATGATCCCAGGAGGCCGCAAGCGCTGCTGGCGTGGCTACCCTGGACCTCACTCGTCGCATGATCCCGGGATGCAAGCGCTGCTGGCCGTGGCTACCCCTGGACCTCACTCGCCGCATGATCCCGGGATGCAAGCGCTGCTGACGTGGCTACCCCTGGACCTCGCTCGTCGCATGATCCCGGGAGGCAAGCGCTGCTGACGTGGCTACCCCTGGACCTCGCTCGTCGCATGATCCCGGGAGGCAAGCGCTGCTGACGTGGCTACCCCTGGACCTCGCTCGTCGCATGATCCCGGGAGGCAAGCGCTGCTGACGTGGCTACCCCTGGACCTCGCTCGTCGCATGATCCCGGGAGGCAAGCGCTGCTGACGTGACTACCCCTGGACCTCGCTCGTCGCATGATCCCGGGAGGCAGGCGCTGCTGACGTGGCTACCCCTGGACCTCGCTCGTCGCATGATCCTGGAGTGCAAGCGCTGCTGACGGGCTACCCTGACCTCGCTCGTCGCATGATCCTGGAGGCAAGCGCGCCGCTGACGTGGCTACTCCTGACCTCGCTCGTCGCATCATCCCGAGGCAAGCGCTGCTGACGGGCTACCCCTGACCTCGCTCGTCGCATCATCCCGGGAGGCAAGCGCTGCTGACGTGGCTACCCCTGACCTCCGCCGTGATGATCCCGGAGTGCGCTGCTGACGCGGGCTACCCTGACCTCGCCGCCGCATGATCCCGGGAGGCAAGCGCTGCTGACGTGACTACCCCTGGACCTTGCTCGTCGCATGATCCCGGGAGGCAAGCGCTGTTGACGTGGCTACCCCTGGACCTCGCTCGTCACATGATCCCGGCATGTACAGGCGGCTTACCGGCTATTATGTCGTCCAGAAATTGCCCCATGTCCTTGCCTGTCATGCATGTCACCAAGCACCAACCTATCCCATCAGCGCGACCCACCCGAACAGCGCACCCCAGCATCTTTTCCATCACACCAAGACTCCCTACACAGCGCACCCCAGCATCTTGCTTATCACACCAAGACTCCTCTACACAGCGCACCCCAGCATCTTGCCATCACACCAAGACTCCCTACACAGCGCACCCCCTGCATCTTTGCCCATCACACCAAGACTCCCTACACAGCGGAGCCCACTCCTGCAAAGATCTTATTATCACACCACAAGATTCCCTACACAGCGCACCCTGCATCTGCCATCACACCAAGACTCCTGCACGGCGCACTGTCGTTATCTTTCACATCACAGCAAGATTCCCTACACAGCGCACTTATCTTGCCATCACACCAAACTCCCTACACAGCGCACTTATCTTGCCATCACACCAAGACTCCCTACACAGCTTTTTATCCAGCATTCCGGCTATCACACCAAGACTTCCCTACACAGCGCACTGTTCCAGCATCTTGCCATTCACCAAGACTCTTGCTGGCGCACTCCTGCAACATCTTGCCATCACACCAAGACTCCCTGCACAGCTTAATTCTGAAGCCCAAGATTACAGCAAGATCTTTACAGAGCACCCCAGCATCTTGCCATCTACACCAAGCATTCCCTACACAGAGCACCCCAGCATCTTGCCACCACACCAAGATTCCCTACACAGAGCACCCCAGCATCTTGCCATCACTATGGAATTGCGGTGCCGCACCTTGGCCAGGCAAATCCACCTTGAAAGGCATCGGCTCTGCAGCACACACATAGGCTCCCGAGATTCAAGCCTGAAGCACTCTATCATGCAGGGCGCAACTTCACCGCCAACTCAACGAAAGCGTCGAAGAGGTGAACAAGGGGACGGCTTGAGGCGGAACGGAACTGTCCTCACCAAAGTCCATCTGGCGGTTCCGATAGTTTTTGGTTTTGGCGGCTTTTGACGTCCCAAGGTTGGCTGCGGTCGCCAGCAGCTCTTCTTTCGCCGTCCCCGCCTTCACCTTGCATATGGACGTCCGTCGCCGGCCCCTTTTGTTGTCCTTGACATTCTCCGTGGGCGACACCGACTCGCCCGCGCCACTTTGAGGCCCTCGCGGTGAGTCTATATTCGACACACTCTCCCCAACGGTCGATAGATCACTGGACGTTGGCGCCCCACTCTTAGCGTCGCCGGCGAGGCTACCGGCATTCGAGGCTCGCCGTGATCTCCGGCTCTGCGCCCTTGTAACGGCTGTGGAGGCATCTGCCTGTCGAGTGGAGGCATCTGCCCGTCGAGGGGAGGTATCTGCCCGTTGAGGGAAGGTATCTGCCTGTCGAGGGGAGGTATCTGCCGTGTCCGTTGCTGCCGCTGCTGCAGGAGGTTCAAAAAGTGGTGCAGAATCCACAACCGGTGGAAGCCTCGATGCTTCAAGGCTCGATTCCTTATCACTGGCCAACACCCTTGGCTGCTTTGGCGTTAACTCGCTGACTGATCTTCGCCGACGGCTTACGCGAGGGCTCTTCTTCACTCCACTGCCAGAGGCACTCTCCGCGGCCTCTTCCCGGCTTAAGCGAGGGCTCTTCTTCACTCCACTGCCAGAGGCATTCTGCGCGGCCTCTTCCCCGCCTGGGGCCCCGCCTGGGGGTCCCTCGGAGCCCTTGGAGAGTCCTGGCACCGGGACGGGGGGCGTGTCCTCAAGTTTGGATGTGGCAGAAGTGGACCCTGGCACGGGCTCCGTCACGACCTCCAGCACGGGCTCCGGCAGAGGTTCCGCAACGGGCTGTGGCACGGGCTCCGGCGTGGGCTCCGGCGCATCCCCTGTTCGCACACCGAGTGCGGGAAACCGAGTCGTCAGAGCCTGACAGGCCGTATTCCTTCACCCGCAAGGCTCTGTCGTGTACAAGATACTGCCGCGTGGAGGTCCGCCGTGCATGCCCCGAAGTGTAAACAGTGGGGGGGAACCGGCAACGAAAGTTTAAGAAACTAGAACGAGGGCATGCGGAAGATCTCTTTGCGGGACAAGTCTGTCAGACCTGACCCTGATAGAACCCCGCGGCTCGTCTCCAACAGGGGTACAAAACCTAACCCTCAGAGAGACTCGGCACCTCTCCTGTGAGATATGTCGATAACTGTTAAGACACTTCCATAGCAAGATGCGGAAACGCCCAGCCTGGAACTCCACCCTAAAATCCCAACGCGGCATGAACATCGATTCCAATGACTCTCTGGCGCGCGACCTCGATATCGGTCGTAAGGCAGCCTCCCGGCGCGCTACCTCGAGCGCGTGTGCTCCAGTCGGTGTCGAGAGAGGCGAGAAGATTGATATTTGCCCCGACAAGGTACTTGGACAGCGCTGTTGAAGCACGGCCTGCTAAGGCTATGACGCGTAGAGCGACACTGCTTTCGACTTGTACCACGATTTCACCGGTGGACAAGTTGTAGCTTTGGCTGGTGAAGCGCAAGGCTTATAATTGGCTGACAAATCAGAGCGAAGCGGGTCGTCACCAGATTGTTCTGCGGCTCCTCCAACGGACACCTCGGGCGCAGCAGGTTCGCCCTCGTAAGGAACAATTGCCGCCATTGGATTCGTACCCTGTAAATTCAGGGCGCACACAAAGGGAAGGTGCTCAAGACTCCCCAAGCCAAAAGAGGGAACAAAATCCCTCTGGATTCCAGCAACGAGGAAGGGGAGAAATATAGCCTGCCAGCACATAGAACAGTAGACAACAGTGCACTTCCGTCAACGAGCTGCCCAAGGAGGCGAGCAAACTTAAGCCTCACCTCGTCAGTGGTGCTTGTCTACGTTTGCTTGGTTGACGGCTATCCCTGATTTTATGACTTTCTGAAAAAATAGCCACCGCTTATTTCATTTGCGCCAAAGACACAAAAAGGTTCCTTACGATAGCGGGCCCTCTGATCTCTGAGCTGGGTCAACTGCTTTCACTTAGACAGCCGCAAAACAAGAACGCTATTATGGTTAACCAACAATCTGACCAGTGTACCTAATCTTTCCCATTTTGCCTATAGGTTTCCGATTTGTTGGCGGCTGACGATTGTAGTCTATCAGGAAAACATTATAACGGAAATCAATCAACGACATCGCCCCGTGCTTGAACACAAATGTTCCATTCACTAGGACCCGCTCGCAAACAGATCGCTGTACTTATGCTAACTTCCCTACTTGGTCGTGGAATGTCGAAATAGTAGTCAAAAAAATAGTAATTGTACGCCTATTTGCTAAGTTTGCTTCATTGAATTTTGATGTCGTATTTGATGGCTTATGTCCACAGATCCTGCTCGCCTGCAGAAACTTTTGAAAACTATCGTATGAACGATCGTTGAACTTTCGTTATTTCTTTATATCCTGCCATTAGTGAGTTTCCAGCAAATTTCTCAGCGACTTATTTCGCGCAGCGAGATGCGGAATAATCCATGCCACGTCGGTCCACGTCGGTTCCGCGGCCTTTTGCTGAGAGAATTGCTGAGAGAAATGAAAAATTTCGTTCAGCGAATGCCGAATTCGGTCGAATTCTGAGAGATGTGGAATTCATTTCTCTCAACAAGGACTGCATCACCTGTGACGTCACGATCGAATATTCGCCATGTCAGCCGGCGAGCATCGCGCCCGAAAACTATCACGAAAGTCCACTTGCAAGCACCAAATGCATTCTTCCTTCGTTGTTCCTAGGTCTGCAGAATAAAATACTCACGGGTAGCCGGTAGGCATGACAGCGGAAGCAGGTTTACCGATGATTGAAGCGCCGCCCAACCATGAGCAGGCGCGTGCTGCCCCTGAACGAATGGGCACGAATGCCAGATGACCGATTTCGTGAAAATAGTCATCACGCCGGTCGTCGCCAATTCACCCGGCGACGCGTGACAGCGAGGCATATTTTCGACAACGACGCGATAGTCTTGTACACGTCAGCTGCGCGAACTAAGTCGCTGAAAATTTTTGCTGGAAACTCTCTATTGCCCCCCTTCGAAATCGGCGGATCCATGGGGCTCCAAGCCACCCCAGCGGTCGAGTGACCCTTCAGGGCGTGTGTTACATTGTTTTCGATGCACATGGCACCACGAGACCGAGTTTGGATTCATTGGCCATATCTCTATGACGGTCCGGTTTTTTTCCGCCTTGCGACCCACGAACGCGTGAGACCCGAACCCTGAGAGCCGGCCTGCATTTCGAACCTCCCCACCATGCCCCCCTGCCAACCACCCCAAAAGTATCATTTCGCCACTCTTCTAGTCTTAGGGCTTCGCTAGTAAGCGAATAGATATATGATATAAGGCGAGGCTATTATTGAACGTTAATAGCTCACGCAGCGTATGTCTGGATATGAGTGCAGCGCTTCTCCAAAAGTGACTGTTGTAGCTCAATGCTACCTCATTTACGCAATGCCCCGTGTCGCGAACTTATGCACGAAGTGTCCACACAAAGCACGACTATCTAGCCCTACCACTAAACAGTCTTACTTATTGTCAGCGCTCCTACAACGACACCAGCTCGGTACCGCATATATTGTCTTATGTAACTGTGCAGTCAATTTCCTACTATAACCACACAAAAATTCAAAATTTTTGATATTTGCTTTTCACTACCTATGCAAGCTCTTTTTCTCAACATGTAAAAGACTGAAGATCACAGTTCTGACGCTATCATACAAGCACAAGTCCACAAAATGTACAACTTCACAAGCAAAAGAATGTCATATATCATAAATTGCTATATCATAACACTGTTGTTTTCGCGGTCTGAGCGAGCACTTCCTATTTTCGGACCCACTGTTACGAAGGCAAAACATAAATGAGCGTCTGTCTCACCCCTTCTTCGCCGCCCTGCATATTCTCGCTATCTCCAAACAAGGTGTAACACCCATCCGTATTTCCGTATCCTATCACTGTTGTAACCACTCACGCGTATCGTACTGCGCGTGTCATACGTTCGTCACAGAGACTACTATTGCAAGTGTCACAACCCGGCGGAGGTACACGATAAGCCGTGGTTTGTGACAGCGGTCGCGAACTTATGCACGAAGTGTCCACACAAAGCACGACTATCTAGCCCTACTACTAAACAGTCTTACTTATTGGCAGATATATAGTTCGGCGGTAATATATATCTAACTGGTGAGATAAACCCTGAGTTAAGGGTTACGGAATCAGAACGGTAAAAAGGTCTGTTGATAAAAGAGGTATACACATAAATACTAACGGGTGTTTCCCGTCTACTGGTGACGGTCACCCAGCCTACTATAGGAAGTGACAGGTGACAGATTTGACTGTCGGTGTGTCACATCCAGCACACCACCTAGGGTGGTGACCGGAGCTAGTAGTGAACGAAGCAAACAAACTCCCTACTTAACTTCAGGAGGAAACTAGCACAACTGGGGGCCTGTACTCTTGGTCAGGGCGGTCCCAGGTCACAGCAAGATTGTCAGATACTGCTGTTACTTTGCCAAAACCCTAAACATAGCTCAACTTCAGAGAGCTCTTCTGCACATCTAGGAGGCTACACTATAGCTAACCCCCAGGCAGGCACGGCGTGACTAATTCTAGCCACTAGTGGTCTTCGGAGCTGTCTGCCCGGCTCGGAGCAGCGTGACTGTGAAGCAGTTGCCGGCCCCCGGGGCCGGTGATGAATCATTCGTAGAAGAAATTGACGGATTCTCGATCACGGGAGGCTGCACTGCACCGGGGTGCTGCCAAGTGCTGCCCGACGGTGGGGCCTCGTCATCCGAAGACGACGCCGGCGACAGTGGAGGACCGTCCTCAAACAGCTCGGCAGGCGGCGACGGCCCGGGATGCCACGGCATCGGAGCCATATAGAGGCCTTGCCGTCTCTGCTCCCGCCGGTGGCGACGAGGCGGAATAGCACACGGCATGCCACGATCCACGTCAGTTGTCGAAGCGCCCGCAGCCGGGACTGCTGAGGCAGCCCACGTAGCACCACCGACCGGTGGAGCCGCGCATGTGCGCGCATCGGCACCACCGACACCGGCAACGGCGTGCGGTGCGGCGGTGGCACAAATTATAAAGAGCGCGCACACCAAGGAGGAAGTGAGGAGAGACCTCGCGAACCTCGGAATGCCGTTCCCGCAGCCGTACCGTGGCCGCGGCAGTGCCAACGAGTCATCCTCGTCGTCATCGTCGCTCGTGGCGCAAGTCGCGGGCTTGTAGTCGATCACGCGTTCCGGCTCCTCAACCGCGGAGAGCAAATTCATGCTCGGTGCCGGCTCGTCGGGCACCAACGCAATCCCCGTGCTCGCAATGAAGTCGGCAAACGTGCGGGTGACAGGAGGGCAGAAGGGGTTCGGCGGACCGGTCCATTCCTCCTCGGACTCAACCGACGCGGGCGGGGAGTGCGCGGGCGGCTCCGACACCACCGGCAAGTCGGCAGTGAAGGTGTTGACGTTGAATGTCGAATCCCCAGCCGCGCGCGCCAACTCGGAGAACTCGGTGACGGCGGACACGAGGGCCTCACCGTCCTCCTCGCAGAACGAGCACGCGGAGAGGTCGGCGAAGATGTCCGGCTTTCCGCCCGCGAGCATGCAAAGAGCGTCGAACTCCTCGGCGTTGTCGTGGTCGATGGCATGTTGAAATTTCGCTGCCAACACCGAGTTCTCGGCCTCCTCAGCGAAAGCGTAGGCCGAGAGCCCGGTTCGGCCCCCGTTCGGGCAGTCTCGATGCCAATGCCGCGCCTTGCCCTTCGCGCACACCTGATTTTGGCAGTACGGCACGGTCGCGCCGGTGTCGCGATGGAAGGCCACCTTCTTGGAGATGGACTGAGACCAATTGCCCCCCTTTGGGAGGGGCGAGGCCGCGAAACGAGGCTTGATGCGGCGGTCCGGCTTGTCCGCGCGAGGAGTAAATCCCCGCGGAGCCGGTCCGGACTCGGCGGCGTCGAGGAATGCGGCCAATCGACGCTTCAAGTCGAGGACCATCGTCCTCAAGTCCGCGAGTTCACCGGGTCCACCGGAGTCATCGGCGGCCCCCTCCATGAAATGCGTGCCGTGGGAGTAGCGGTGTGCGGACGCCGTGGCGGTGCCCGCCCGCACGTGCTCGGAGTAGCATTCACGCACCCATTGTTGAATCGTGAGGAGGTCGTGAGCGGCTCGTTGATCATGGAGAAGCAACCGCGATACCACCGGCTGGTAGAAGACGGTGTCGAGGGACTTGATGAACAGCGCCTTCACGTCCTCATCGTGGAGTGTCGCCCGCGTCCTCGCAGCCTTCAGAGCGGCGTTGAAGTCGCTGATCTTGTCATGCGGGTCCACGCCCGCAGAGATGCGGATGCTCAACATGTCCGCTTGACCCTGAAAGGGGTCACCCGCCGGGATCATGCGGCGGGCAAACTCAAGCAGCACCCGCTTACCGTCATTCGGGAACGTGGAGTGCGAGGAGTCCATCCAGTCCGCCGCTGGCGACGCGGGGTCAACCATGAGCTCGAGCGTGGAGAACAATAAGGCGTTGGCCTCCACGCGGATGGGAAGGGTAGCATCGTCCAGTAGGAAAAGGGGTGCGAAACCAATGTCCTCCGTGACAAACGCCGTTTGCAGCGCAGAGACCATCCTGGCGAAGATCGCAGACGCGTGGCCCTCAGCCGCCGAAAACCGCCCGTTCTTGTCCTCGAACAACTTTTGACGAACGGACTTGGAGACTTTCATGTCGAAGTGCTCCCGCTGAAGTGTACGCACCGAGGCAAGGAACGTAGCACCTGCCGAATTGGCAGCCGGCTGAGCTGCCGGCGGCGTGGCCGGAGTGTTGGCGTGTCTTGCAGCTGCTGAATCAAAAATCGTGGATAGCGCGCGTCGGCGATTCGCCATGCTAGCGGTGGCTCGAGTAGAAGCAACCATACTGAGAAGGACTGAAGGGGCGGAGTGAGGCAATGAAACGTGAGATGTGCGGCAGTGTCGGGCGGCCAAGAAACGCGTGGGTCGCCGATACGGCAGCCGCGAGAGATCAAATAATTCCGGGAAGTCCTGTGGTAGCGGCGGCCGATACGCAACGGTGTGGGATCCAACCAGAAAACGTAAACCAGTCCAACGTTAAGTCCCGTAAGAGATTTGTTCTCCAACCGGTGCGGCGTGCCGTAAATCAACCCATAAAATTTAGGCCATACCCGTGACTGCCGGCACTCTCACGCGCGGAGCGCCTCACTCCATCCCAGGCGTCCGAGCTTAGCCACTCATGGTGGCAATCTCGCAGTGGCTAAATAAAGCGCAAGTGGGGCCAACCCTGGCAGATATATAGTTCGGCGGTAATATATATCTAACTGGTGAGATAAACCCTGAGTTAAGGGTTACGGAATCAGAACGGTAAAAAGGTCTGTTGATAAAAGAGGTATACACATAAATACTAACGGGTGTTTCCCGTCTACTGGTGACGGTCACCCAGCCTACTATAGGAAGTGACAGGTGACAGATTTGACTGTCGGTGTGTCACATCCAGCACTTATTGTCAGCGCTCCTACAACACCAGCTCGGTACCGCATATATTGTCTTATGTAACTGTGCAGTCAACTTCCTACTGTAACCACACAAAAGTTCAAAATTTTTGATATTTGCTTTTCACTACCTATGCAAGCTCTTTTTCTCAACATCCCCCATTTGTAGCTGCCACTGGTAGCACAGACATTAGATAAGAGCTTGTTCATCATCTTCTGTTGTAGCACCATCCAGCGCGAACTTGCCCATGCTGAAGGTGAACATACCCACTCCAGTGGATTCTCCTCCTCGTAGCATCCTTGCTCGCGTCAAAGGATTTCGAAACACCATAACCCACATACATCTTCTACCAATGGGCCCATGCTCCAAGTGTCCAATCACGTGTAGGCGCCCAGCGTGACACAACTTACGAAAGTACTGTGCCCTGCTCTCTGTCATTCTTTCATATAGTGCGATGGCACATGAATGCAAGCCACCACTCTACTGGCTAGCACTGCTAATGGCAATGCAATGTCCAACACTGCGAACCAAGGTGAGGTTATCACCGCATCACACACTCCGTACTTCTCCTTCCAGGCGCGATAGTTGCCTGGCTGTAATCCGTTGAGGGCTTCGGGCCATTTCAACTGTGGGTTCCAATCGTTGTTCATGAACTTCAAATGAGGCCACTCCAGTGATATCACCTTGCCAATTACACCTGTACCAGCCCATGGGTCCCAACCCTGTATGACCTTCTTCCAACTCACCTCGTGCGCCAGGCGTCTGACTCCCTGAGGAACTGTCATCACCAGTTCTAAGCTCCAGTTCAGTTGACTGGCAATCTTCACATGGGCTCTGCTCAACTCAACATCCCCCCTTTTCTGCACTTCCTCCGGGCTCATGGCCTGCACCGTAGCTGCCTTTCGCAGGCTCCTCGCGCGAGTGTGCTGTTCTGAACACTTTCGGCTCAAGATGGTGCGGTGACCCTCGTGCCAAAGTCCTGGCATCACGTCTGTGATCACCCTGTTGAGCTCTTCCTGATCTCCCCACGCCACTCTGTCGGGGAGATCCCCCATGCTCCCCTCCTTCCTGAGCATCTGTCGCGATGTGAGCGCCTGCCATGGGTGTTCGCGTCCCGGTCTCACGGCTCGATGCGGACCCACGTCTGCAGGCAACAACACTGCATCTGTTCCCAGCTTCTCCCTCAGCTGCAGCTCCATGGCAGCCATCCTTTCCACGATAGACGTGCTCACCTCGGCGGAAGCTGCCATCATAGCCACACCCAAGCATTTGGGGCATTGCCAGTCTCCTTCAGGCACTTCGTCCAGCGCCGGCTCCAGACACCGAATGTGATAGCCACGGTTGCAGGTGTCACACAACAGCATCGATGCCTCCCCATCGGTCCTCATGCACTTCTCGCACGCGAGATGTTTGCTGGGGATGGCTGCGCTGCAGTCGTACTGATCCTTCACCTGCAGATGACACGGTGCAATGTTCTGCACGGTACTCTTCTCCCGTAACTTCGTGCTGTCCTCCAAGACCACCACCCCATCCCTCTGCACTTTGACCAACTTCAGAATGGCTGGCTTGGTGGCCACCTCCATGCCAGAGCGCGGCTGTTGCCTTATGTACACAAAGTCACCTGCCTTGAACTGGTGTGGCTTCGGCTCGTAGCTGCCACTCCTCCTGTGCTCGTACAACAAGGTGTCACGGTGTTGAGCGATCTCCAGGTTGCAACCTGCGTGCACCATGAGCTTCTTCACGATGGCCGCTCGTTGCAACAAGTCCTCAGCCAGTGTCCGCTCATCTTGTCTCTCAAAGTCCAGCTCGGGTCGAGCACGAAGGTCTGGTGGCACAGTAGCTTCCTGGGCGAACAGCAGCGTGTACGGCGCCACCCCAGTCGACTGTTGTTTAGCTGCGTTGTAACTGAGCACAAGTGACCAGAGCATCTCGTCCCATTCGAAGTCCAGGCCCTTGTCGAGGGCCATCTTCTTGAAGCAGAACTTGATAGTGCGCACCACGCGTTCAGTCAAGCCATCGCTCTCTGGGGAACTAGGTGAGGTCACCCTCCGGTCAATGAGACACTGCCTGCATAATGCAGCGAACTCGCCCTCAAATTCCGTGCCCCCATCCACGAGGCATTCCGCTGGCGCCCCGAACACTTACAGGACGTGATTCCGAAACGCGCTGGCGACGGTGGAGGCTTCCTTGTTGGGGATCGGAACACACACAATGAAACGCGTGTAGTGCTCAGTCATGACCAAGACACGTTGGTTCCCAGCTTTCGTGATGCGCTTCGTGGGCCAAGCTAAATCCAGTGACCAGCAATACATGAAGGATTTGATCTCCAGCGGCGTGAGCATCGCCTCCTCCCGTGCGTAGTGCGTTTTCACTCTCTGGCAGGTTTCACATTGCGTGACCACTGCTCGTACATCTTGTTTCATGCCCACCCAATAATGACGTTGCCACAACAAGTTCAGCGTTCGCCTGATGCCCCAGTGGCCAGTCCTCTCGTGGTACTCACGCACCAGCTGAATTCTGTCACAGGGCTTGGGCACCAGAAGTTCCTTGCCACTGACGGTGACCATGTACAGTTCACCCATGAGCTCGTCCCAGCGGTGACGAGCTGCTCTCTTCCTGACTCTATGGTACTCCTCCTTGGGCACCTTCGAGCTTTCTCCGGTCTTTATCCACGCGAGGCATAGCTCGTCCTCGTGTATGTCTGGGTATTTCTCCCTAAGTGACTCCTGATGGGTCACACTAGCTACCATGGCGACCATCCTCGTCGTGTCAGGCAGTCTAGGCAACCTCATCTCTTTTTCCTTCACCACTGGTGCCCACTCTGGCGCTGAGTTCACCTCCACTGGTTTGTCCCCAGGTCCTGAGAAAGCTTGGCGGTGACGCGCCTTGTAGCCCGCGAGCTTCATTGAGGCAAGCTTCCACTGCCTGCGACGTGGAACGGCGTCGGCTGTGCCAAGTCCCTGAGTGCCTTTCTGCCCTTGGCTGTACATGTGTTGCAGTCGCTCCTCCCAGTCCTGGTGACTAAGGCGTCGGGCAACTTGCTGAGTGTAGTCGTTGGATCTGGTGACCCACTCTGCCAGTTGTGCTCGTACCGGCTCCGTTGCGCCTCCCAGAGTGGTAGCCACTTTGGCAGACTCCACGATGGGGATGGCAGCTAGCGCGCCATGCTCCTCCTTCTCGCTCTCCTGACTCTTTGGCAGTTTGGTCGTGCTGACCTCAGCAACTGCGTACAACAGCTCCATCGCTCTGCGGTCCATGGCGAGACCAAGTACCCCTGCCAACTCCTCGTCTCTCATGCCATGAGCCATGCGCAACTCACTCGCGCTGTACCCCATGGCGATGGCTTTCTCGTCCAGGTTGACCTCTCTGGTCTCCCCTTTCTCTTCAACGTCTTCTTTCCTTACCACCGTACCTGCACGGGGTGCACGAAAGGCTCGGGAGTTCTGTGTCGCCAAGATGGTCGGCTGTACTCGCATAGGCTCCCCCACAACGTTGACGATGTAGTGAGGCTTCCTATCTCCAGTGACTACCTTGCGGGGCTTCCAGCCTCGCTGCAGGATGTCACTCACGTATCTGTCTGGTGGTCTGTCTACCCCCTCCATCACCAGATTGAACTGATGGTTCTGAAACAGATTGCTCTAATACGCTCGTAGGCGGTGCGCATATGATCCCGCGCGCGCTGCGTCGAAGGATACTGGCTGGCCCACCACACTATTGATGATGGGGAACACTTCCTTTCTGATCTTCGAGTTCTCTCGGTGCGATAGTGGGGAGACGTTCTCGAGCACATATGCTGGCGGTCGCTGAGGCTGCAGCTGCTGCAGCGTCGAAAGGATTCGCACTGCCTGATAGAACAGCCTGCTGTGCTTGACCTCCAAACCAGCTAGCTTTCCGGCTGGTGACAGGTCCTGACATGGATATCCACACACCATGACCCATTGGTCTCCGCTCAATGCCCCTGCACGCACGAGGTCAACAAGACTGGTGTCCTCGATATTGCTGGGCAGCTGCTCCAGGTGAACAGCATCGGCGTGAAACAGGTCAGGATGGCGGCGACTGAGCGCCATGCACCTTGCCCTGGCTACCGTCTGGTTGGACTCAGAGGTGTCCTGGTAGAGGTACTTGTTGACCTTGACGCCGCAGCGCAAGAGCATCTCCAGCCCAGCACACAAGCCCCCACAGGGCTCGTAGCAAACCACACCTTCTTCTCTGGCCTCTTGAAAGAAGCTCTTGTCGATTACTCTCGTATCGATCTTCTTGGGCATCCTCAGCTTGCCACCCTCCATGGTCTCGTCGCCGTAGACCGCTGGGGAGCCTCCAGAGTGCATGCCTCTGACTGGCTGTACCTGGCTGAGGGCGTCCCAGGCGACTCGCGTCAACCTGCCAGAGCACCTGGCCACCTCTGGGTGGTCAGTGTCAAACATGACACCCTTGTTGCACTCCAACTCCTCTTGGTAGTGCACATCAAACAGTCGATGGACCGCGCTGGTCCCCAGCTGCTCCCTGACCATCTTCTCACAGTAGTTGGCCACCTGAGCTTCTGGGCTCACTTCCGGTCCAAGCGGTGGCTCCCTGGTCACTTCTAAGCAGATGGTGTTTGCAAAGCAACGCATCTGCCTCTCGGCGTGCCCCGCTTCCCGCGCGTAGTCCCCTTCTCGGTCCAGGCGGGCACCAGTCTCGTCCGCTGTGCTGGGCAACGGGTACCTGGACGGCACATCCGCGTTCTCGTTCTTCGGACCTGGTCGGTATTGGACCGTGAACTCAAACTCCTGCAGACTGATGGCCCAGCGCAGGTGTTGGCCCTGCAAGTCCCCCTTCTCCATGAGGGTCGTGAGCGGTGAATGGTCGGTAATCAGCGTGAAGTGGACCCCGTGCAGGTACTGGCGCAGAGTGCGGATTGCCCACACCACTGCCAGCATCTCACCCTGGAAGCTCGCGTACTGCCTCTCAGTCTTCGACAGTGAGCGACTGATCACCACGCAGATGTGCTCCACGCCATTCTCGTCCTTTTGGCCCAGCACTGCACCAATGCCATGGTTGCTCCAGTCCGTGTAGAGGAAGATGGGCTTGCTATAATCGATGGGCTTCAAACACCTCCCCGAACAGAGAGCGTCCTTCAGTGCTTGTAGTGCTCGATCCTGGTCCTTCCCCCAAGCTTCCTTGATGTCCACCACCTCCTTCCTGAGCAGGTCATTCAGTGGTCGAGCCATCTCTGAGTAATTGGGTCCCATGGGCTCACCCACCAAGCCCTTGTAGTAGTTCATGAGCCCGAGAATGGAGCGCACCCCAGTCTTGTCCTCGGGCTTGGGCAATTCTTGGATGGCCTTGCACTTGATGTCCTGCGCACCAATGGTGTTGTGGCCAATGCGGTAGCCCAAGAAGTCCACGGTGGCTGACCCGAAGGTCGACTTGCCCGAGTGCAGTCGGATCCCTGCATCCCCCAAGGTGCGAAGCACGGCTTCTACATCCTTGATGTGCTGCTCAGCGGTGTCTGAGTATATGCACACGTCGTCAACGTACGCCACCGTACAATGTTGCAGGTGACGCAACTCGTAGTCCATGATCCTGATGAAGGCAGCGGTCGCTCCAGCTGCTCCAAATGGCATGGAAGTGTAACGATAGAGCTGATTGCCCCACCAGAACGCTGTCTTGTCCCTGTCCTCCTCGGTGGTCATGGGAATCTGGTGGAACGCCTTGGTCGCGTCCAGAGTTGTCTTGAACTTGGCTTTGGCCACGCGTTGATAGAGCTCTTCTGGTCGGTGAGGCAGCGTGTTGTCTTTCAGCGACAACCGGTTCGTGTTCCGGAGGTCGACACACAAGCGCGTAGAGGTCCACTTGTAACAAACGCCGGCTTCTCATGGTACCGCGCCGGGTTTCTCCAGCTGGTGACACGCGTGACAGAGATGACCGTGTGACAGGCTTCGCTAAGATGACTGCCTGAGAGGTGCAGACCTGCCAAAGAAGATATGGTCATTATCGGGTGACCAGGGAATGATAAGATGAAGATGACAGTGACTCCTCTGCCACTGACGTGTCAGTCAGAATGTGGTAAACGGTAACATTGTTAGAGCTGGCATGGAATAATGACTTTCCATTGGCCAGATGAAGATTTAAGGGCTAGAACCCGTTACAGTTTTGGGAATGTGACAGAGCATTGAGATATAAGTAAGCTCAGACCGTAGGTCAGAGTAGTGGACTCATTATTGTTTTGCCTTCGCAAGTGCCAGGTGGCTGTTCGCATGCCAGTGCTAGAGTGCTAAGACAGTTCTGCTCACAGCTTTTGTACACAATAATTCGTATTTTGTGGTTATTATACCAATTTTGATGAATATATATTACTGCTGTTTTTATACTTTTTCAAAACAATAATGTCCTTCGCGGAGCGGCTTTTTATTTCAGTGTTAATTCAGAAGTAAAGACCCTTTGGCGAGAAGTCAGCAGCAGTTTGTAAGAGCGGATTCGGAAGTCAGGCGACTCCAGGGGCACCCACGGTGCACTGGCGGACCCTTCTTCTTCCCTGAACTTGGTGGTGCTTGCACTGAAAGAGGTCACCAGCGACGGCGGCAGCGGATCAGCACTAAATTCACTGGTTGATGAGCGGCTTTCTTCTATCCTGTGATATGCTCAGCACCGTGTTCTACAGTGAATCCAGGGGCACCCCTGGTGCACTGGCCTAACTGCCATGCGAACAGGTGTTCTTCAGTTGAGAGCTAATCAGCACGGCATGAGCTTGGGCGGCGGCAGCGACAGAGTGGGTCAGCAGTGAATGTACACCTTGATGAGCTATTTTCCAATGGTTTCTCCAGTTGACCACCTTGTCTGAAGTGAATCCAGGGACACCCCTGGTGTACTGGCCTAACTGAAAGGCAAGTGTGCGACCTGGGAGCTGATTAGCGGCGGCATCTGCCTGGACTCACTAATTAAAAGCGGATCAGCAGTGAGTTGCTATCCTATGTGTGGACTTTCACCATACGGTTTCTTTGGCAGCTCCACCCTGTCTGACGGTTAATCCAGGGACACCCCTGGTGTACTGGCCTAAACCTGAAGTAGGAAAGAGCTTGCCAGAGGACTAGCGGCGACATCAGCTCTGAAGGCGACAAGTGAGTGGTCTTTATATACACTATTCGCTGGTTTGATATAGCTATCCGGTGGATTCAGAGTTAATTACTGGCCCAGTCTGGAGTGCTGCTGACCACTTGGGGACTCTCTGGTTCTTTATCATAATGTGTGTGAGAATTCTTTTATCTCTTCTACAGTATTTGTCAGCTGGTGAGGCCCTCATATCACCAGTGACCTTCTGAATCAGCAGTGGTGCTGCGAATCCAGGGGTGCTCAGCACACTGGCTTAGCTCCCAACTATGTGTGGCGACTTTGTTCTTGCTTATTGGACTGGGGGTGAACTTCCATGCCAACTCCCGTACCCTTAATTAGCAGTGGTACTGTGAATCCAGGGGTGCCCAGCACACTGGCTTAGCTCACACCACTGCGTATTTGTGCTATTCCTGGTGCCTTGGTGGAAGAGGAGTTGTCCTCATAGTCTCTGTGCTCTTGATGAACGTTGGCCTAGTGAATCCAGGGGTGCTCGGCACACTGGCTCAGCTTTAAGCCCTTCTTGCACGAATATTCTGCATCTGCTGTGGATTCAGAGCGTTGAGACATAGTGCTGGACCTTTGGGCTCTCGCTGGCTGCACGCGTTTCGTCCTCCCGTTTATTCAGAACGGTGCTAATCCAGGGGCACCCAGTGCACTGGCCTAAACCAGCCTGAATTAAGCTTTCGTCCTACATCTGCTGTTGATCCAGAGCGCTGACACGTATTGCTGGACCTCTGGGCTTGCGCTGGCTGCACGCACTTCGCACTTTTGCTTGTTCGGCGCGGGGTGAATCCAGGGACACTCAGTGCACTGGTCTAAACCGGCCTGAATCAGGCCTGCAGTCTGCTGGTGAACGAGCTTTGCGCTGAGGGAGGGGACGCTTCCTTAGTCCCACTTGCTGAGCATTAACGCAGTACTTTACCACGGAGGGTGAGGCGGAGCCGAGCGCTGCCACTGCCCAGTCCAGAGATCGTGAGGCACGACGGTTGGCACGAGAGAGGAACAGTCATGAGCTTGACACTGGCTATATGAGCACAGAGGGGTCGGGTCCAGAATCCAGCCCCTCCACACCGATATCACCAGCAGCAGCAAGAGCAGCAGCAGCAGCGCTCGCAGGGACAGCAGCAGCCTCAGAGCCTGCAGCCAATCAGTTCCTCTTTGCGTTTGACGACGTAGACGAGATGGATCAGTATGACAGGGACAGTCACACGCTTGACAAGGATGATGTCAAGCTCTGCTACACTGGTGGCAAGAACGAAGACAGAGCGCTCTTCATCAGGCGTTTCGTTGATATGGTGGCAAAAGTAAAGCGGGCTCACGAGGCTAGGAAACGTAGGCACATGAGGTCAGCGGCTTTTCACGCGCTCAGTCAGCAGGCGAAGAAGGCTTTCGTTGACTCCAAACCAGATTACAGATCGTTGTGGGACAGCCTGCCCTCGTTCCTAGCAGGGGACGATCATTCTACCTCAGTCGCCTATGACTGGTGGTGCGCCGTATATCTGAAGGATGGCATCATGGCCTCTCATGCGTGTCATGTCTTGAGGGATCTCACTACGAGGGACGCTTTTCAGGGCTCAGTGCGCTGCGCACAACCCCCTTTGCATGAGCTGGCGCCAGGAGTGACATGGGCAGTCTGTAAGGTGTTCGAGGATGGCGATGCTGATGGCGAGCTGTCAGATGAGTGGGAACGTGATGGAACCTCCACTAAGGGTCTCACGGGGACAGATGGCACGGAGGATTCTCACTATTGTTGGGCCTTGAGGGCTTTCATTGCAGAGCTCGAGGCCAAGTTCCTGATGAAGGGCACCAAGGAGAAAGAGGACCTCTTGGTCGCCAAGTCACAGACCACCGAGCAGGACGGCCTCGCCTACGTGAAGAGCTGTCGCCGCAGGGAGGCAGCGCTCAACGCTGGCAAGATGGTGGAGGACCCCATTGTCAGGCAGGACATCGAGGAGTGCATCAAGGGTCTGCGCATCAAGGAGTACCGGGATCGCGTGTCCGAGCAGTTACGAGTCAGTCATCCTGCCCCCAACAAGGTCACATGGGAGGACCTGGAGGTCATCGTGGAGGTGCAGGACAAGCTGAAGAACGATGCGGAATCTTGGGCTCTGACATTGCAGCAGGAGCTGGTTCGCAGGCTTACCTGCGTGTACTCTTGCTACGAGGCCAGGCAACTGGGGCTCGACCTGGCTGCACTGGTATCCGCTATGAGGCGCTCCGGCTCTGCCCCCAAGACTGGAGACAGACGCAGGGACCCCAAGAAGAGGGAGTCAGCACAGCATGGTGGTGATGACGCCAAGAAGCCTCCGAGGGAGGTGAACAATGCGGAGCGCCAGAAGCCCACCTATGGCAGGGTGCCGCCACCTGACGCTTCGAAGGAATTCCAGTGTGACTGGTGCTTCACACGCTTGCCCCATCCTCCAGCGCGTTACTACACGGGATGCCGTGATGCCCGAGTGCCTCCGAACTTCCACAAGGACAGGCAGAACTCGAAGTGGCCGAACGAGGTCAAGAATGCCCAGATGCGTGCTTACAACATCGCTCACCGCTTCGAGAACAACAAGCTGGGGATCACCACGAAGGAGTGGCTCAAGCTGCCAGAGGCCAAGCAGAAGCAACCGCAGCAGCAGCAGCAGCAGCAGCAGCAGCAGCAGGTGGCGGCCAGCGCGGAGGTCAAGGAGAAGCTCGCTGCAGAGTTGATAGGCCTTCAGACAGGGACACCTCCGAAGGGGGGCAAGGGCGCCGAGGCACAGGCCCAGTCAGAGAACAGCGATGCCGAGACTGAGTACAACTCCAACTTCAACCAGCAGGCGGAGTACGAGGAGAATGAGAGGGATTGCCTCGCTGGTGATGGGCTGGAAGACAGTCACGATGTTGGCGTCAGCCACGCACCAGATCTCCAGGCCAGGGCCGCAGTCGCCCTGGGCAGCACTCAGAAGATGCAGAGCTTCAAGGTCAAGACGCCGGAGGAGTTCGACAAGGCTGCTCAGGTGCCCAGAGCCGTTCCTCCCAACGTCCTCAGCAGGAAGTTTCACCTGCTGGCGTCCAACCTCCGCAGCTCCGTGCGGACTTGCTCGCAGATTGCGGCAATCTTGATATCCCAGCACGCCATCGACCTCCCAAAGGACATTGAGAATCTCCTGGCGCTGGAGGAGCTCATGGGCAACGAGCCGGAGAATGCGACAGAGCAGCCCACCGAGGTCAACGAGCATGAGCTTGAGGACGCGCACGCCACAGTGGTGCAGGGGGTAAGAGAGGGAGCAGATAGCGCAGAACACCAGATGGACGAGGAGGTGCCGCTGGACGAGATGCCCGACGGCGTGGTCGACAGTGCCACCGCCCGGTGTGCAGCCGCTGCCTGTGTGAACGACCTGGGGGTGGTTGACTTCAGTGATCATGGACATGTTCGAGCTGGTACCATCAAGACCCGCGCCTACGACGCGCTGAGGGCGAAGATGAAGCAGCACCTGACCGACGAGCAGGCGTTGCTGATGACTCAGGTCCAGCCCATCTGCAAGTTGCAGAATGCCACCCTGTATGAGGGTCTGGCGTTGGTGTCGTCTGGTGGTGAGCTTATGCTGTATCGGGCAATCCTCATGGACACCGGCGCCAACTGCAACATCATCTCCATCGCGGTCGTGAGGCGGCTGGGCCTCACGGTGTACGAGGCCAGCACCGGCGCCAAGGTCACCAGGTGTGACAACAGCCCCACGAAGTTCACGCATTACTGCTACGTGGACGTCATACTGGCTGCGGGCACACCGCACATGACGCTTCACCGGCTGTACGCCTTCGTGACCTTCGAGCCCGAGAACTCTTGGGATCTGCTGATAGGTACCGGGCCGTTGAAGAACTCCTTGATGATCGATATCAAGCTTGGGAGCGGCGTGGCCGTGTCACATGCGCCGACGATTCTGGGCATGGATGCTCAGGTGGTGCTTCCGTTGGTGGACATGACACCACCCAGGCGTCCCGACCTGCCCAGGCGGGTGGACCCGGCAGTGTGTCTGAAGTCGAAAATCTTCGGACAGGGAATGGAGTGCGAGTGGCTAAAGCACCCACCTCTGAGCACAAGGGAGGAGAGGTTCGCTGCTTCTGGGTTTCGCCTTGAGCACATCGACGACGGTGACGAGTCACCAGTGGGGTCACCAGCGCCTTCGCCAAGACATCTTGCTGAACGCCCACGACCTCGAGCCATCACGCGAGCGGAGCTCGAGGCAAGGAATCGCCATCGGACGTGTCCCCTCGAAGGCGGCCGGAGGAGTGCCCTGGCGCCACTGGCGCCCGCCGTACAGGCAGCATCGGAGCGCATGCTCGCACAGTTTTACGAAGAGCCGAGCCCTTGGGAGGGTGGACACGCAAGATGGTTCACTGAGGACCAGGTTGCCGGGGGTCGTCCGTCTCTCAACGCCCCTCTCGACTACAACTGGGCGGATCAGAGACTGTATTTGGACCGGAACCACATCGCGCGTCTCTGCCGCATCCTCCAGTGCCCAGCCCAGGACATGCCGACCAAACCTTCCCAAGATCATGTCTGCGTGGAGCTCACCCGGTGTCGCGAGCAGAAGTGGGTGACAGTAGACCAGCTGATGTCCCCTAACTGGCTGTACGTGGATCAGAAGCTGCAGCACGACGAGGAAAAGGACCGCTGGATACTCGATGGCAACTACATGACGCACATACCGTCCTCTGCCAGCAAGCAGGACGTCGTCATGCCTAGGGAGAGAGGCATTTCGAGGCTCGACCTCAACCCGATCCAGAAACTGCAGGACAAGCTCCAGGCGTTGTTCAAATACCCCAGTGGTGAGGTCACTGGGACCCTCATGTGGGATCTGAAGGAGCGCGTCCTCTGTGTCCAACCGAGCGCAGCCACGCAGTACCTCGACTTGATGGGCTGCACGTTGGATCATGCGCTCGTGCACAATGGCGAGGAGTTGCTGCAAGAGCTCCAGCTCCCTCACTGGTACGAGAGCACTGGTGTCTGGGCATACCAGTTGCTCAGGTATCTCTGCCCAGTGGACGTGGAGTCCCTCTCGGATGGCATACTCCAGCAATATGTTCGACACGGCCACGAGGGACCACCCCTGGAGCTCGTTTCTCTGGATTCCAACGCCAAGTATTACCCAGTGGGCGATGGTCTTGGGGGGGCTGGCAGGGTGTTCTCCGAGAATGCAGTCGCCCAGGAGTACGTACGCCTGGGGGAAATGAGGAAGATGCTCAAGTCAGTCAACACCAAGCAGCAGGGGTACGATGCGCTTGACGCAGACGCAGAGCGCAGGCCGCCGCCAACCAACAACATGGTCAACACCAGGCTCACGAAGCGAGCCCCGACGCAGCCACCTGCTCCTGCCGCAGGGGCGGGAGCATCTCAGGCCGCCGCTGGGCCGTCTCAGGCCGTCGCTGGGCCGTCTCGTGCCGCCGCTGGGCCGTCTCATGGGCCCATTATACCATGGTCACCACCGCGCATGTCGGATATCGCATATCGCGCAACGCCATCGTCACCATCCAGCGACATTGGGCCAGCGAACAATTCTCGTGAGTTGTCACCTCAACTCGTTTGCGCTGCAGCAGCTGGACCATCGGATCCTGCCGCTAGCCCTTCTCGAGGGAGGTCGCCGCCTGCATCGCCTGCTATGACCAACGTTGGCTCATGGGCGAGCTCGATCAGTGTCCCACGTGATGCCCGATCACGTTCCCCGGGAGGCCCGCCTTCTACACCTCCGAGTCCATCACGGGCGCATCATCTGTCTCAGTCCCCCGCGAGGGCGCCTCCATCTCCGTCGGGGTCAGATTGGGATGCCGTGCAGAGAGCCACCTCATCCGACAGCTCAGTGGGCAGATTTCTGTCCCTGGAGGAGGTGAGGGCCTTGAAGGATCGCCGCAACCTCACCGTCTTCATGGTGAAGTTTGGCGTGACGTTCGTAGACCGCTGTCGGGGCCAACGAGTCGTGTATGAGCTTGGCGTGTGCAACAAGGAACGAGGTCTCAGGCTACGGAAACATCCGGGCATCACCGGCAAGGTCGCCAGAAAGCACGACAAGACCATCCATTGCGGACGCCAGGGCTGGCGCCTCCCTCTTGGGGGACAGACGACGTCTTCCAACCTACTGGAGGCGATCATGTCAACCTATGCTGATCTGTCGCACCTTGATTCAGGGCACAGGCACGAGGGGGGGCATGCGAGGAACATCGAGGGGTCGCTGTGCTCCTACGTGGCGCTGGAGTCAGCACACGTGCTGCGCTGCATGGCGCACCCGAATGCCACGCCGGTGTACTACATCTTCATGGAGCAGCAGCGGTGTTTGTCTTGGCGCGCTGAGTTCACGAACGATTACCTCATGCGAGATGACCGGAAGTTCACGCACTTGCAGTGGGGGACCAAGG
Source organism: Cymbomonas tetramitiformis (assembly GCA_001247695.2). Taxonomy (NCBI): domain Eukaryota; kingdom Viridiplantae; phylum Chlorophyta; class Pyramimonadophyceae; order Pyramimonadales; family Pyramimonadaceae; genus Cymbomonas; species Cymbomonas tetramitiformis. The sequence continues at coordinate 2,011 of LGRX02014647.1, read as the reverse complement.
AAGTGGCCGCGCCATGGTTGCTGCCAGCGCTGGGAGCCTTAGAGGCACGTCGTCTCCCAGCAGCTACACCGCCCGCCCTTCAGGCTCGAGTAACCGAAAGGCCCGAGCACATGGACGCAATTTGGACAAGGAATGTGGACGAGGTCCGCGACCCCCCTGCGCGTCATCAGCGCCAGCCTTCTGGCAGTACAGCTGGACGTCGACAGGGCGCGAACAGTGCTGCGCGCTCGTCTGCTCCTTCCACTGGCCGCCACGGGACTTCCACCCATGTCGTCCACGCACCGAGGGCATCCAGGATGCCGGCCAACCGCACCTCGAGGCGCCCTCCTTCTCCGGCGCATTCGGTGTGCACCGATGTGACGCAGGCGTTTGAGCGCCACACAGAAGAACGACGTGAGGCGCAGCGACAGCAAGCGCGTTTTCATCAGGGCTCCCCGGACACAGCGGGCGGGCGGCCCTTGTAGGTACGGTCTCAAGTGACGGTTGGCGATCGTGGCTGCGCGAGCAAGTTCCATAATATTATGGAATTAAAAATGATATGCACGTTCGCTTCATAAACAAAGCCTACTAAACACTCGATTTTTTCATCGCCATGGTGGATTAGCCGAGTGGATAGCTAGCCGGAATAAGTTGAAATATTACTTCGACCGTGCTGGATCGATCCCCGGTGTAATGTCCGTGTACCATTTCCCGTCGTCTTAGCCGAGTGGGTTAATCGCGGTATTGAGTTTCGATAAAGCGTTGCACTCCGAGCACGTGGTTACGATACCGGCGCAATGACCTTGAGCACGGGAAAATAAACGCTTGTTGACCAGTCTGCGTATTCGGAATAATTAATTCCGGGTGTCGTATCGAATAAAGGAATACCAGAGTGCGATTGTCGTACGTAAATGGGTCCGTCGAATTTATAAATTCGACGGAGTGGTCCTTGTAGGTACGGTCTCAAGTGACGGTTGGCGATCGTGGTTGCGCGAGCAAGTTCCATAATATTATGGAATTAAAAATGATATGCCCGTTCGCTTCATAAACAAAGCCTACTAAACACTCGATTTTTCATCGCCATGGTGGATTAGCCGAGTGGATAGCTAGCCGGAATAAGTTGAAATATTACTTCGACCGTGCTGGATCGATCCCCGGTGTAATGTCCGTGTACCATTTCCCGTCGTCTTAGCCGAGTGGGTTAATCGCGGTATTGAGTTTCGATAAAGCGTTGCACTCCGAGCACGTGGTTACGATACCGGCGCAATGACCTTGAGCACGGGAAAATAAACGCTTGTTGACCAGTCTGCGTATTCGGAATAATTAATTCCGGGTGTCGTATCGAATAAAGGAATACCAGAGTACGATTGTCGTACGTAAATGAGTCCGTCGAATTTATGAATTCGACGGAGTGGTCCTTGTAGGTACGGTCTCAAGTGACGGTTGGCGATCGTGGCTGCGCGAGCAAGTTCCATAATATTATGGAATTAAAAATGATATGCCCGTTCGCTTCATAAACAAAGCCTACTACTCGATTTTTTCATCGCCATGGTGGATTAGCCGAGTGGATAGCTAGCCGGAATAAGTTGAAATATTACTTCGACCGTGCTGGATCGATCCCCGGTGCAATGTCCGTATACCATTTCCCGTCGTCTTAGCCGAGTGGGTTAATCGCTGTATTGAGTTTCGATAAAGCGTTGCACTCCGAGCACGTGGTTACAATACCGGCGCAATGACCTTGAGTACGGGAAAATAAACGCTTGATGACCCGTCTGCGTATTCGGAATATAATTCCGGATGTCGTATCGAATAAAGGAATATCAGAGTACGATTGTCGTACGTAAATGGGTCCGTCGAATTTATAAATTCGACGGAGTGGTCCTTGTAGGTACGGTCTCAAGTGACGGTTGGCGATCGTGGCTGCGCGAGCAAGTTCCGTAATATTATGGAATTAAAAATGATATGCCCGTTCGCTTCATAAACAAAAAGCCTACTAAACACTCGATTTTCTTTATCGCCATGGTGGATTAGC
>LGRX02014646.1:0-11166 GCA_001247695.2 Cymbomonas tetramitiformis | reverse complement strand
GACGCGAAGACTGGTGGCCCAGCAGCAGCCCTCAGCGCAAGTTCTTTGCTTCAACGGCCCACAACGCAAAGGACTCGCCAACTCTGCATCGACGAGCTCTTTTCACCTCTGGAGATGCATCAACGAGTCCCTGCAGATGTTTCATGCTGCCTGCTATGTGCCGCAACCGTGCCGCTGTGGCAAAACTGTGTCTCCGCTCTTCTTCCATGTAGGTGCTGGACAGGACGGGGCATATGCCATTGGCATTGTATCCTTGCGTGGTTGGATCTTGCCGGCACGTGTCCCCTTTGTAGAGGACCAGCGCATTTCCGCCAGACTCACGTTTGTGATTGGTTGGTGACCACGGCTTGGTCACTGGAGGACTTCTGAGAATACTACCCGTACGCGACGGAGCCGCAAGATACCGAGGCATGCTAGCTTCGGGGCGCAGAGATTGCAGAAGACCTGCAAGCTGGGGAATTACCATTGTACCGATCTGTCTGAGCGTTGGCAGCGTGAGGCGGTGAGGGCCTTTGGAAAAACCTAGCAAGCAGAAGGGGACCCAGACCCGAGGACTGGGGGGCACGGAACCCAAGAACCGAGAGCTTAGTAGCTCGACTCTTGTCACAAGTGCATGCTCAAACCTCAGACAATGTATATACGGGCCGGACAGCCTAGCGAGGACGTAGGCGCGCCTAAAAGGGGGGGGAGAGTTGTACTAGGGTACATCACGAGTCAGTACGAGAGACAGGCGTGTCAGAATGACGAGTGACAGAAATGATGACAGTCACCATCCGGAAATGATGACAGTCACCAGCATGACCGAATGACACAGGTGACTGGAAGAATTGACAAAGGTGACTGACAGAAGTGACTGACTCAAATGTGACATTTAGGATTCGATCAGTCGAACATAACTGGAGGGAATCGAGGAGGACCTCAGTTATACAGTCACATCAGCAGATCTGTGAGTATTCAAATGAGAGACTTGGGAGGTGACAGTCAGAAACATCTAAGTACTTATGACAGATCCCAGCTGATTGGTTGTTGCAGTCAGCAATGACTGAACACATGAAGTGGCATGGTAAGGACGAGTTACCTTAAGTAGAGAGCTGTGCAAGCTCTCGGGGTTGAGTTTAAATTTGTCGTACATTGCAGCCACCTCTGTGGCTGTTAGGCAACTTGACCAAAAGAGTAATAAGAAAGATCCGATTCACATATATGTATCATTCCGATATCAACCTATGGTCCTAGTACCATATTCCCTGTAAGTGTTACTTGCACCCTTGTGAGACTGGTTCAGTCCTCACAACCGAACAAGCTCTACTTGCACGTTGTCCTCGTGTATACATTTGCGGACTTGATTCTTCTTCTATAATTTCTACACCACTAATATCATCATCGTCATCATCAATATCTAAACGTGCAGGGCTAATGGAATCTTTTTTAGCTGAATTGAATAATGCTTGTCTTACTAAAGGGGTTCTTCGTCCAGATTCACCTTGATTTTGGGGTGTGTTAAACGGAGATGAAGCTTGTAATAACATAGGATTTGGAATAATTATTCCGGAAGGTCCAGATTCTCCTTGATTTATTGGAGTTGGTGACAAACTTTCTAAATATTTAACATCGTCATCATGTTCTGAATCAGGTGATACATAACTTCTTGGAGTTTCTACATCAGATTCACTTAAATCTGCAAACCTTTGTAAATTGTCCGCTCTTGTATATTTTCCCGGAACAAAAACATTGACATCACTTCTTTTCAAATTTTGAATCAAATCAACTGAATTTATCAAAGGACTTTGAGAAATAGAAGTATAGAATTCAACACTATTTTGAGAAGGAGCGGTCATAGCATAATTCTTAGAAGCTAATTTAGAATATCCTTGAAATATTGATTTATTAGATGCAGCATTTCTAAAGCCTAATTCGTTTAGACAATATTGTTTGACAATATCATCAGTCAATATCTTTCGCATATATTTTATAATATTACATATATATTAATTGTTTCGTCTATTTTGTTGTCTATCCGCAGGATGAGGTGGTCTTAAAATTCTTCCATACCGCCTTAATTGATGACGAGCTTTACATTGAATTTTATTTCCAAGCGGACGACCTGCGGGTGCAGGGTCTTTGTATCCACAATAAACATTATTATTCAGCCTTCGTTGAGCCTGTGTTTGATTAGCTCTAACCATAACAATATATATAATACAATCGATAAAAATCATCGTAAATCAATTTCCGTTTCATTATCTTTATTATTTTTATTTTGACTTCTTGTCCTTTTAGATATTCGATTAGAAGATGAGACACCTTCTTTCCTAAGAGTTCTTTCTTTTTTATTTTGTTTAGAAACTAATTCAGAAACTGTAGGTTCATCACTGGATTTCTTATTATTAGAATTGTTACCTTGGACTTCCAATAATTCTCGTGGTTTATATCGACGTGCCAAAGTTTCTTTACCGTCTTCGATGATATAACTCAATCCTTTCATAGATTTTACTTTATATATTTTTGTCGACCATCGTTGAGATTCTTTATCAAACGTTTTAGTTTTAATTTTAATCCTAACTTTATCACCCGGTTTTATATCTATTTTTTCAAGAAGCTTAGTCAATTTATTCCTTTTCAATAAAATATTTCTGATGGTCTTTGTTAGGTTCATATTATCAGGAGTTGATTTATCGATATTTGCAGAATTTTGTGTACTATTATAATTTTTGACAACAGAATCCAAATAATCAATCCAGTTTACGGTGTCTTTACTTTTTTCTATTTTTTTAAATTTAAATTTTAATGTTCTATTGAATCTTTCTATCATACCCATAGTAGTATGGTCTTCGGTTTCATTTAAATAATGCTCAATATTGTTGTCCTTTAATAATTTTTTCATAGATTTATTTGTAAATTCTACACCATTGTCCGTAGTCAATACATTCATTTTTGAATCTTTTATTAACTTTTTAAAAGCAGGAATTATTCCTTCAGCAGAATCAATGTTTGTGTTATTTTTGTCTTTAACAGTTTTTGATTTCAATGGATATGCATAAGCCTTTCGTGTATTGATATTGATAGCCGTCAATATAACGGAGTAGCCTCTATTTTGTTTTTTGAATTCAGGAATAAATGCTAAATCAGCCTGAACATAATTTTTGTTAGGGTCTTTACCGTAAATAGAAAATAATTCTTTTCTATTGATTTTCTTTTTTTGAGAAAATGTTTGATTGACTTCAGTTGCTTCGATGGCTTCCTTAACTTGTTTTTGTGTGACCTTATAACCAAGAGATTTTAATTTGGCCGTAAATGGTGATACGGCACTTAGTCCTATTTCAGGATTCAGATAAAAGTCTTGTATTTGTTTTTCAGTGATTGACTTGCTCATTATTATAAAGGAATATCTTTATGTCCCCAAGGTAGGATATTGAAATTGTCCCACTGAATGTATCCTTTATCATAATTTAATGAAAATGATTTTGATTCGGTTCGTGTTTCTATACCAAGAGCTGCATAATGTTTGTTTTCATCAATTTTTCTTGGTTTTCTAAGAACATCGTATTTTAATTCCACAATTTTTTCGTGATTGTATAAAATGATATCTTTGATTTCTTCATGATTGATACTTTGAGAATTTTCATAATTTAATGGAAATCCTTTTACCTTAGTCATTGTTGTTCCATTATCGAATTTCAATGAATATGATTTAGGTGCTGTTGATACAAATTCAATGCATGTCTTATTTTCTAACTCGTCGGTCAGTTCTCCAAGATAATCACCAAGTTGTTCTTTGAAGATATGATTATTACTTGTATTTTCAATGTATACCACTGAGTCGGTATCGTGATATAGTACATTGTCAAATCCTACATCGTCCATCAAATTGTATAATTTCAATCTTGCATATGCCGTCGTAAAGACTCCAATAACTTCGTTAACGGTGCAGTTTGTTTCAGAATATTCACCTAATATATTAAAACCAACTTGGTATTTAACATCACCATTTTTGTTTTTTATTGGCTGAATTAGAACATTGTCATTTCTTGAATCTGATAAAATATCATATACTTCAGCACTATTCATGAATTTGTTTTGTCTTTTATTTGGTTTCAAACAATATCTACCCCACAAGTTGTTGAGAAGTAATTTAGCAATAGTTCTCAATCCTTCATTTTTATATATTTTATATTTTTCTAATAATATACCTTCCTTTTCAAAATATTTTTTAATATACAAATTAATATACCACTCAGGATAATCGTTTGCCTCTTGTTTTATTTTTAAAAAAGTATTAATAAAACTTTCAAAAATAGTATATGATGTATTTTCCCAGTGTACAACTTGATGAATTTTTTCAATTTTATATCCCTTTTTTATAGCTAATTTTACCTCTTCGGTGCACCACGTTCCAGTCATTTTTGTCAAAGGAAATGTCAACTTCTCTATTTTAGAATGTCCCAAGTTCCTCAATGGTAAAACTGCCATTCCCAAATCATTTGGTGGAATTATTGTGCATTTTATTACTCCAAAGAATTGTTCGATATTAGTAACTCCATTTAATTCAATTTCTTGATAGATTTTTGTAGGATGTTTTGAAGGAAATTTACAATATTTTAAAACCCAAGGATACAAACTTGTAAAATCTACATATCTAATTGTTTCATTATCTCCACATTTGTGATATAATTTTTTAGGGTCAGTTCTTCCACCAAAAAGTGCATCTCGGAAAACAATAGGTGTGTTATAACTGTTTACGAAATCGATAACATTTTGGTTATTTTTTTGTAAATTTTTAAAATCACTTTCCCACATGATTTCGATGTTATACCCAAGACTTTGAATTTTTTCTAATCTTTTTTTGGTCTCATCGTACAGTTGATAAAATGTTTTATTTGTGGCATAATTTTTTCTAAACATATTCTTACCATTTGTTTTTGGATTTCCATGCCAAAAATCTCCAAGAAATTCATATATAGTATTTGTCGCAGGGTCATAACCATCGACATATTTATGCCTTTCATTGTTTCCAAAATGGAAATGAGGAATTTTATATTCTTTGATTAAATTATCAATTTTATTTGTATGTTTTACATATTCCAACCAAATGTCACCTATTTTTGATTGTTGTTTAGCTCCTATGACACTATTCAAAATAGCTATGGAATTTTCAGGCATATGCAAATACCTATGAATTGTTTGTGTCAATGATGCAATCGTTAAATAGGCTGTGGGGTCAATTTCTTCATTTGTAATTTCTAAAATTTTCTTTCTATATTCCATCCATCCTAATCGTAAAATTCTTACATCACTTTGACAATAATCTAATATTTCTTTTTCCATCACAAAATGATATTTATTGTTTTTCATTTGCGAATACCAATCCAAAAAATTCGCTCGTGCATCACCTTTCATTTGATTGTATCCATAGTACATTTTGTCCGGTATTAAACCCTCATATTTTTTATTTTCAGAGGTATTAAACTTGTGAGGAAAATAACCTTTCTTCTCACCTTTTAAATCGAATATTTTTGAGAATTTACTCAATGGATTTGTTAAATGTAAATAGCTGTCCATTAATGTCACGTTTTGATATTTTAGATACATTATTTTTCCACCATTTTGTACCGTTTCAGGAATTTCATCCATTGTTGTCATTATGTATTCAATAATGAGCACATAATCGTACTTACTTCCATTATGAGCTATAAAAGTGAATCCTTTATGTTTATTAGCAAATAAAAATTTGCAAGCTTCTTCAATATTGTTGTGAATAAATTCCTCTCCATTAGAATATTGTGTCACACTCAGATTCACTTCGTGCTTTTTTTCATTGTATGCTTCAAAATCAAAAAATCCTATTTTACTTTCATCAACAACATCTTTTGGTTTCTTTGGTGTAATGTAACATTGATGCTCTCTCATGTCACAATATAATTTACAATTTGGACAAAATTCATGTCCACAAATGTGTTCTTGTTCTTTTCTTATATCGTAAACCTTTTTACACTCACCTTTGCACCTATGGAAATGTTGACAAGCTGTCCCTTTTTTGTGTAAATCATAACATTTCTGATTTGGAAATTTTATATTACAATCTTCACAGTGTATGGCTTTCTTCCAATCAATAAATGGTTTGGTTCCTTTTTTAGAAAAATCACACAATTTACTTTTACATTTAAAACACCATGGTCGGTCGGCTATTCCATAAAATGCTTCGATTTTTGTTATTGGTTCGTAATGTCCAATACTTGAATGTAGATGATAATAAACAAAATTCCATTCCGGTCTGTCGGGCAAACCTTCTTTAGTTGGCGGATACATTATTGTACAACCCAAATCAGTCATTCCGTGAATTGTAATATTTTTTTCGAATTTAGCACACAAAATGTTGGAAATATTAATAGGTCCGCGCCTGATAATATGTCATATACAAAAATAATTAGAAATATTTTATTAAAAAGAAATAAATTGACCGAACTTCTTGAAAAAGTAGGTATAAAACCTGGAGATAAAGTAAGAATTAAAATTAAAACTAAAACATTTGATAAAGAGTCTCAAAAATGGTCTACAAAAATATATAAAGTAAAATCAATAAAAGGATTAAGTTATGTTATTGAGGATGGTAATGAGACTTTAGCTAGACGATATAAACCAAGAGAATTATTAGAAGTCAAAGGAAATGCTTCTAACAAAAAGACTAATGAGCCCACGGTAAAAGAATTAGTAGTTAAACAAAATAAAAAAGAAAAAACTTTGAAAAAAGAAGGAGTTTCATCTTCCAATAGAATTTCTAAAAGAACACGAAGTCAAAATAAAAATAATAAAGATAATGAAACAGAAATTGATTTACGATAATTTTTTTAAATTAGATTATATATATATATAATTATGGTAAGAGCAAATCAAACACAAGCTCAACGAAGACTTAATAATAGAATTTATTGTGGGTACAAGGACCCTGCACCATCAGGTCGTCCGCTTGGAAATCAAATTCAATGCAAAGCTAGTGGTCAATTAAGACGTTTTGGAAGGATTTTAAGAGCACCTCATCCAGCCGATAGGCAACAAAATAGACGAAGACGATAATTTTATATAATATATATAATATATATAATATGAGAAAGATTTTGACTGATGATATTGTTAGACAATATTGTTTAAATGAATCAGGGTTTAAAAATGCTGCATCAAATAAATCAATTTTTAAAGGGTATTCTAATTTAGCATCAAAAAATTATTCAATGACTGCACCTTCTCAGAATTCTGTGGACTTTTATAATTCAATTTCACAAACTTCATTTATAAATCCATCTGATTTGATTCAAAATTTAAAACGAAATGATGTTAATGTTTTTGTCCCGGAAAATTATACGAGAGCGGACAATTTACAAAGGTTTGCAGATTTAAGTGAATCTGATGTAGAAACTCCAATAAGAACTCCTATATCACCTGAATCTGAATTTGAAGAAGAAGAAGATTTTTTGAATGAATTAGAAACTAATCAGTTAAATTTTAGATTAAACAGTTTACAAAAAGATATACGAATTTCACCATCACCATTAAATACTCCAGAAAATCAAGGCGAGTCAGGTAGTTCTAGAAGAACCGTTGTCAATCCTGTATTTCAACAAGCTTTATTCAATGCAGCTATGAAAAATCAAGAAGACGATGATGATACTAGTGGTGTTGAATATATGGGTGTAGAAGTAAGTCCACTTGCAACAAGTCCGCAAATATTTACAAGAGGACAACGTGCAAGTAGAGCTAATCAACCATAAAAAATATATATATTAATATATAAATGACGCGAGCTGAATGGAATGAAACATTAAAGAAATGTGCAAAAGAATATCATTCTAAAAAAGGTACACAGCCTAGAAAAAGATATTCAAAGAAATCTAGCAAAAATAGATCTATGAAACAAAGTCCTCAGCCTCAAGTAGTTTCAAAACCTATTGTAAATCGTCCAATAAATCAAAGAGGTGCTCGCTTTCCTTTTGGTCTTGTAATATAAATTTGTGTATTCATAAAAAAGACTCTTTTATTTTCAAAAGACTTTTTTATAATAAGCGAGTAAATGTTTGTATATACTTTAATAATATATTTTTACTTATTGTAAATTTATTGTACATTTCTTAAAAGACTCTTTTATTTTCAAAAGACTTTTTTATAATGAGTGAATGTTGGTATATATTTGTATAACATATTTTTACTTATTGCAAATTTATTGTACATTATTCAAAAGACTCTTTTTATTTTTGAAAGACTTTTTTATAATGAGTGAATGCATATTAGAAAATGTTTTTTGTAACTAAAAATTTCCACTTAAAGAGTTAGACTTCATAAGGTAGAACAAATCACAATGACTACTACTTTCAATGATCTTCCTCTTGATATTCAAGACAAGATTTACTTTATGAAACATCTACTTGAAATGAAAGAAGTATTTGAAGATCTTATAAGATGTAATAAATGTATAGTGTGTAGTAGAAATATAAAGCTAGATTTTAATGAATCCTTGTGCATATTTTGTTGTGAAAATTACAATAATGATTTGATAAAGTATGCAATAGTATGTCGTGGTAAAAAGTCTATGTGGGAAACTTTAAGCTTATATGAAGAAAATGATTATATATATGGTCCCGACCTTAATGAAAACCCAAAATGTCTTGGACATTCTTCGGAAATGGAAAGAATTTGTACAATACCATTTAATTCAAATAAAAAATTTCTGATAATGGAATATGAAGCTTTTGTAAATAATAAACATATCGAGACTAGTCTTCGCAATTTAAGACATAAAAAAGATTTACAAAATATGATTGCAAAGTACTTTTCCACTCCGGTGCATAAAAGATGCAATATCGTTCATTGTGAACAAGATACTCAATTTATTGAAAATCAAACTAATAACCCAATAATGATACTTTATAAAAACGATGAACTCTTTATAGATTTTGTAAGTTTTTATCTTGATTTAAATCTTGACCTATTTGACGTTGAAGAATTAAGCAATAAACAAATTAAGATATCATATAATGAATATCGTGAACAATTTAGTGATGACGAAGACGAAAGAGAATCTAGTGAGGATGAAAGTGATAGTGATGAAGATTGAAATAACTTAAGAACAATTTATAATATATATATGTAATAATATACATCATTTATATAATTTATTTAAGAACTTATTTAAATTTATTTTAGAACTTATTTAAATCTTATTTTGTTACACATTTATTTACGTAATTTATTTATCATTTATTACGTAATTATTTATTGTATATTTATTGTATATTTCCTTGTCATTTTACTTGTCATTTACTTGTCATTTTCTTGTCATTTTACTTGTCATTTTTCTTGTCATTTACTTGTCATTTTTCTTGTCATTTTCCCTTGTCATTTCCTTGTATGACTTATGACATATATGACATAGGGTTATGACATATGTCATAGGGTTTTCATAGGGTTTTTATAGTGATAAAAAAGCGTACCCTATAGTCGGACACTTACTACTCAGATAATACCACAAATCTTGATTTATTTGGAAATAAAACATCAGGTAATAGTTTCATAAGTTTAAATACCTCAGGTGTAGATTTATCGAGTGTTTCAACGATATATTTTATAAATTTTCAAACGAAACCTGATTCAGCTGTACCTAAATCTTTTAGTATCAATATGAAAGGTGATATAATAGGATGTAATTATATCGAATGCAATAACATTATAATTAATGCACAATTAAGTTCCAAGACAAATTTAGAATTACAAGGGCCAAAATCTGCTAATTCAACATTTATAGATTTGAATACATCACTGGTTGATGAAGCAGCAGTTGATTCAGTGTATGCTTTGCAGTTTCGAAAACGACCTGATATACCATCAAATGAATTTTTTAGAATTAATATGTTAGGTGATATCCGAGGTGCTAATTTAATAAAAGCTGATATTGTTCAAACTCCTGTCGCGGATATAAATATTTTGAAAGTAAATAAAGAATTGAATTATGAAGAAATTTCAAGAGTAACTACGCTTTCAGCACCCGGAAATGAAAATATACGAACCATTCAATTTCCTAATGATATTTTCATTATTTACTTGGATTTTGCTACTATAGCTACTGATGGTACAGACGATATCAAGTTCAAGATAACACACGCCGATACTTCAATTCAACCAAAGATTGGTACGGAATATCTTTTGAGATGTTCAACGATAACGGTCAATACCACAAAAGCAAAAAGATTTACATTAAATTCAAGTGTAAATTATATTGAAGCTGATGACGAAGTTGAGTTAAGAATAACGGACATTTCCGGTGAACAATTTGCAAATAACACTTTACGTTTTGTATTGGAATTGATACGTATACCGTATATTTAGTAATAAATTTCTTCGGTTTTTTCAGGGGGACAAAAAACCTCAAAAAAATAAAATCCACTTAAAGAGTGTAACTCAATAGTGTAAACAAAGCAAGATGAATACATTAGACTTACATTGTTGGATTGAACGTAAGGATGGTTCTATTTATGACCCAACTCCAACTCCAACTCCAACTCCAACTCCAACTCCAACTCTAACTACGACTTATTTTTTTAGAATTTACTTTTATTATATTTAGAATTTACTTTTTTCTATTTCGTTATTTACATTATGTTATGATTCTCATTTACATTTATTTTTATAGAAATATTATAAAATCTAACTCTAACTCCAACTCTAACTTTAACTCTAACTTTAACTAAGATTCATATAATATTTTTATATTTTACTCGGCTACAATCGTAGATTGTTGCTATTTTTATTTTTCATAGAAATATTATAAAATCTAACTCTAACTCTAACTTTAACTTTAACTCTGACTCTGACTTATATTTTAGTAATATATAAATGAATTTAAAAACAACTCACGTATATTTATATAGAACTTATCGTTAGAACAATTAACATATATCTTATTGAAACATTAATTAATTTACTTTTTATTTACTTTCAATTTTATCTTTATCTTTTTATTGTAGATTTTATCTATTTATTTTTTATTGTAGATTTTTTATTTATTTTTTATCGTACTCACATTTAATCACGTAATTTATTCCCTATTTATTACGTAATTATTTCTTTAGGGTTTTCTCTTGTATTTATTAATCATTTATTATCGTCTTTAGGGTTTTTGGGGCA
>LGRX02014644.1:0-31429 GCA_001247695.2 Cymbomonas tetramitiformis | reverse complement strand
GTGTAACTTACAAACTCTCCCATTGAAATTTATGATCTTTAACTTACCTGCTGCATCTCCCATGAAGCCGTAGAATAATACTTCCTCACGCGGGTGTTCGGCGGCTACCGTCTTCTTCACCAATGTCCAAAACAGTACCTGTGTTTCGGTACAGTCTTTGGGTACGTTCATGGTGGCAATAGTGAGCAGAGCGTTGGCCTCTATGGAGAACACGTGCGCCCCCATCGTCACCCAATCCCCAGAAACCTTGCGATGTACGAAATCCAAGTGGACGTACGCTGAGCGCAGGTAGTCGTCGCTACTTTTCGGGTGCATGCGACGCACGAGATCGACACCTCCATCCACTCCGACACTGGACATAACGAACGTGTGAGCAAAACTGTCGATGTTCCCCTCGTCCGCGAAAGATTGCAGTAGGCCCTTACCGTGCTTAGCAGCCCATTGGGAAACGGCTTGCATGCCCTCATCCTGTCGACGACCTCGCACGAGATTCTGGTCCACTGCCTTATCAATCACGTTCATTTTCCTCGCGATGTCTGGTAGCTGGCTAGGGTCAAAAGAAGAGTCTTTTGGAAAGACGGTTTCCGCGAGTAAAGTCCTTTTCACCTGGCATACGTTTCGAGCTCCACCGGTGTTTAGAACCTCCTCAGCCCTAGTCTTAGCCGCTTTTAGCTCACCCACGCTGGGGTTGTCGGTGGACAGCACGGAATGGTTGTGTCCAAAGGGGCTGGTAGACAGCATGAGGATGTTCCAATCGGAGTCTTCTGCGATGGTTACTACAAACGGACAATTGCCGGAATGAGTAGGCGCAGCGTTGCAAAGGGCGCACGCCAGATTGCGGTTTTTGAAGGTACCGGTGAATTGGAAACGGTTGCGCTCACCCGTTTGACGATATACGACACATGCATCGTTCTCACAGGATAAAGCCCCACCGCATGGCGTAGTTCTACTGAGACGGCCTTTGATACGCCTTTTGTTCCCAGAACGCATCCAGGTCTGCGGGTCGTATTTTAAGAAATCCTTCCATGGAGAGAAAACTCCAGCACGTGGCTTATAGACTACCCCTGGAAGTAGAGGTACTGGCAGTTCGTCGACAAGCTCTTCTGAAGGAACTGGCGCTACGTCTTGAACAAGCCCATATTTGAGTCTGTGCTACTGCAGGCAGCAGCTACAGATGGGGGATGTTGGAAATTTGGGATTGTGTATAAGAGCTTAGCGTGTGATCTCAGAATATCAGAATTTCAAAATTTTTGTAGTTCTACGATCGTGTGCTGTGTTAAGATCTGCCTGGATAATTACCGACACATGTGAATGTTAATGACGAGTTTGATACCTACCCGCGAGCGTTGAGATTGCTTGGGTCTGGCAGTATTCGTCCCATCATATGCACGCGTTTGCGACAACCACCTGTGTTTCCTGTGTTTCGGCGATATATATGCGAGAAAGACAGATCCACTGTCCGGCTAAGCTCGCTGAGAATCAAACTGATAATCACATAACTAGTGTCTGGCCGAGGCTTTATGCTCTCGGAAACCCAGACAGTGAAACAAGACTGTACTACTGTACTGTACTACTGTATGTGGATCAGCATGATTATCAGTGAATGCATCAACATGTCGATCATCACCGATCGCTTCTGGGGCAGCGGCCACACGTAGTGCGCGTTGCTGGTCAGCCAGGGCAGCGGTCGCATTGCGTGTGCACTGGGCTGCCAGGGCTGCGGCTGGGTCCGGGTTGTGAACTGGCAAGTCCGCAGGCTGTAACCCGTGTGTCTCTCTCAGCTGTCTGACCGAACGTACTCCTGCTTGCAGTTGCGATCCATGAGCCTCCAACGCAGTCACTAAGCCTGGACTGACTAGGTCACCTGACGCTGGCATCGGTGCTGGAGGGTTACCGGGTGCTGGCAGCTGGAGAAACACATCCACGTAACTGAGCTGAGCAGCGCTCGTGTGAACCGCTGGAACGACACCCACATGGACTACCGGGGCAGCGCTTGCCAAGGTTGCTGGGGCAGCGCCTGCGTGAGCGGCTGGGGCGACGTTCGCGTGAGCCGCTGGGGCAGCGCCTGCGTGGGCCGCTGGAACCGCGCCTGCGTGCGCAGTCGGGGCAGCGCCTGCGTGGGTTGCTGGAGCAGCGCCTGCGTGAGCGGCTGGGGCGACGCTTGCGTGAGCCGCTGGGGCAGCGCCTGCGTGGGCCGCTGGGACCGCGCCCGCGTGCGCAGTCGGGGTAGCGCCTGCGTGGGCTGCTGGGGCAGCGCCTGCGTGGGCTGCTGGGGCAGCGCCTGCGTGGGTTGCTGGGACCGCGCCTGCGTGCGCAGTCGGGGTAGCGCCTGCGTGGACTGCTGGGGCAGCGCCTGCGTGGGCCGTTGGGGCAGCGCCTGCTCGGGCGGCTGAGGCAGCACCTGCGATGGCTCTACTGCGCTGAATCAGCAGCTCTGTGCGCTCCGATAACCTCCTGGTTCGTTCTGCGCGTCCCTCGCTGGCTGCTGCTGCCGCTGGCTGCTGCTGGACCCCCCTGGCGTTGCTACCGCTACGCTGGCCCCTGTCGCTGGTGTCGCAGAATTTTGGCCAGGGCCTCCGGCGGCCCCTGTTGCCATGGGGACCCGATCCCCCATCGTCGGGCAAGACACTGCTGCGCTGGCCCCTGTTACTGACGTCGCAGAAAATTGGCCAGGGCCTCCGGCGGCCCTTGTTGCCATGGGGACCCGATCCCCCATCGTCGGGCAAGACACCGCTGCGCTGGCCTCTGTCGCTGACGTCGCAGAAAATTGGCCAGGGCCTCCGGCGGCCCTTGTTGCCATGGGGACCCGATCCCCCATCGTCGGGCAAGCCACCGCATCGCTGGCCTCTGTTACTGACGTCGCAGAAAATTGGCCAGGGCCTCCGGCGGCCCCTGTTGCCATGGGGACCCAATCCCCCATCTTTGGGCAAGAAGTGGCAGGCGCAGGTCCCGAAGTCGATAACGCAGACAAAATCGCTGGGTCAGGAGCACCGCCCTGCGTAACGTCAGTAAAGAACACTGCAGGAGATACTGTGCAGGAACCAGCGCTGAGCTGTGAAGCCAGCGGCAAGGGTCCTACTGGCGTTGGTTCTCCTCCCCCCCCCTCAGGGCTGGTAGATCCTGCAGGGTTGACAGGGCCCGGGTGCAAGGGTGCCTGTCCAGAAGCAGCAAGGAAAGCAAGTGTAGAGGAAGGCAGCACCGGTTCAGGTGTGAAGGCACCGAAGGGAACCGGTGACACGGGTCTCACTGCCACGGAAGCAACCGGCACCTGCGTTTGCCATAGCGATCTCGGCTGCAGTTGGTGTTGGTGCGGTTGCTGCTGCTGCCAAAGCAGGTGTCGTTGCAGTTCCAGTTGCTGCTGGTGCACGAATTGCTGAAACTCCAGCCGCTGTGACGTTTGCGGTCGCAATTGCGACTGGCTCACAAATTGCTGTTGTGGAAAAATCTGCTGTCGCGGCGTCTGCGGGTGCAATTGCGGCTGGCCCACAAATTGCTGCTGCGGTGTCATCATTAACCCGGCATTGAAAGCAGCACCCGGAGGGTGCGCAGCAAATTGTCCGCTGTAGTCGTACGGAAACGGCGGAAAGCCAGCTGTGTGTTGTACGGCAGACGGCGGGACCCCAAAGTGGGCGCCCAATTCCGACACTGCTGGCCCGAAAGACGTCACTGGTCGCGGAGATACGCTCGCACCAGTGACGGGCTGTTGTGCTCCGTAGTCATTCGAAGTGTTCATCATCATTACGGTACGGCAGACGCGTTTTGGCGATAATTTCGGCTAAAATATGTTTAATTACCGGTCCAAACCGCCGGCAAAAATAAATCCTGCGGAAAGGTTGTCCAGAAAAGAAGATTTCTTCCGTAACAAAACGCAGCTGCTGTCGATTACGCTCTCAGCCTTGCGCACGGAAACGGCAGCAAGGAGGAGGCGTCGGTAGTCGTTAATTTCCGTACGATTTCGCCACTAGGGGGCAAATTGCGCAGGAAGATCACCGCACGAGGGGAAGGGCACCAAAATACGGTGCTGAGCTCGTAGTTCAAGTACTGTCGTACGGTGTCTGTCGCGTCAAGAATTGTCAAGACTTGCCCAGCGAGAATTCGCCGATTTAAACTGAAATTCCACCGGCTTGCGGAAAGGTCGCCGGAGAAATTCACACGCTGGTACGAGACAATTTCTGAAGGCGTGCAGTCGTCATCATTATGCGGGAACAAGTCGAGATAATTAACAGATACGTAGTGTTCTTATGAGAACAAGTCGTGCTTTGGTTGAGGCACGATTTCGTTTCAGGGCAAAATTCCAATCGCGCGAAGAATCCTGCGGAAAGGTCGCTCAGAGAAGGAAAGTTGGCCCAGCGGCAAACTGCACAGTCGTAATTATACGGCACAGGTCGGTACGATATGCAGATATAGTGTGTTCTCAGAGGAACAGGTCGTGCTTTGGTTGAGGCACGACACCTTCGCCCAAAGGCGGAAGATTCAGGCTAAAATTGTGTTTGTACAACGCGTTGTGGAACGCAGATACTAACGGAAGGCGTGAACCACGACCACGCTGATACCAGTTGTTCGGTTGTGAGGACTGAACCAGTCTCACAAGGGTGCAAGTAACACTTACAGGGAATATGGTACAGTGACCATAGGTTGATATCGGAATACTTTGTATACTGTCGGATATTTCTTTATACTTAGATGAACTTTCACTGTTTGAAGTTACAAGACACCAGAGGTCAGTGCCAATGTGTAACTAATTCAAAAACCGCATGAGAGCTTGTTCAGCTCTTTAAGTAGTAACATGTCGACTCGAATTCCCTCAGATCTCATCCGAATTCGACAGTCACAGTGCTCAGTCACTTCATGTTCACATATCCTATGACAGGTCTTGTCATTTGGCATTTGGGCTGCAGCTGCCAGTCATATAATGATCTCTGCTCTGAATTACTGAATGGTCATAGATCTGATGATGTGGCAAGAACTGGGGCTCTCCTGGTTTCCCTCCAGTTCTGTGTGGCTGTTTGAATATGAAATGGTTCCCACCATTTCTGGGATGGTTTCCACCAATTCTCTCAACCTTCAAAACTCACTTTCGGGTCAGGCATTTCTGTCAGTCATTTCTGTCAGACCTCTCGTCATCTGGTCATATAAATGCCTGTCATTGGTGACTGTCATAGTACCCGTCACTCGTCATTCTGACACGCCGTCATTCTGTCTCGTGACTTACCCTAGCACAAGTCTGATCTGCTGTAGGTGCAGATATTCAAATGTCACATTTGAGTCAGTCACTTCTGTCGGTCACCTTTGTCAATTCTGCCAGTCACCTGTGTCATTCGGTCATGCTGGTGACTGTCATCATTTCCGGTTGGTGACTGTCATCGTTTCTGTCACTCGTCATTCTGACACGCCTGTCTCTCGTACTGACTCGTGATGTACCCTAGTACAAAAGCAGGTACAGGAGAAAACAGCCACGAGATAATAAACAAACACCTAACATTCACTTCGGTGGAAACCGATCACTGCTAGCTGGGTGCCGGGGTCTTGACCCGGTCATCCCACTACTGGGCTAAAGCTAATCAAGCTGCCAGGACAATTGAAGTAAACTCAGCCACTTTGAGGCTGGTCAGCAGGGCTGAGTTCAGCGGCCGGGATGTAAGCACAGAAGAATCCCGAAGTGAACTGTAAGTTGTCCGTTTCAAATTGAGCACCACCAGGCCCAAGTGGGCAAGGTGGATCCACAGCAGAAAGTAAAGCAACTGAAGACGGTAAAGATCCCAAGAACACCGAAGAACTTAAACAAGCAGGATCCCACGGCGGTTCGAGCATTGAAGAAGCATACACAAGATCTCCATCATCTGGCGGCCAATCACGGATGTCCAGAGAACCAAGCGGCGGATCCGAAGCAAAGAGATCTCCAGTAGACCGACGGACGGTGGCTCCGGGCTCAACCAGGCCCCTGTCACCACCGCCCACGGTAACCAGAGACGCCGTAGCACTGGCCAGCAAGGAGCAACAAAGCACGGAAGCCATCAACGCACATCGGAGAAAACTCGGCGGAGTCCGCGGACGGTACATCGGAGCCAGACCGCCACTGGCTGCTGGCAATGCTCCCCCGTCAGAGTCATGCTCAAGAGTGCCGAAGGAGCCAAAAGCCACTTGCTGCCCGCCGCCAGAGCCATTGTCAGAGCCGTGGTCATTGTCAGAGACTTCAGAGACAGTGTCAGAAGCCTCAATCCTCATGCCAGCAAACAGCGGAGCCGTCGCAGAGCCGGAGATGCCAAGCTGGAGTGACGGGACAGAGTCAGGCAAGCCAAGAGGGTCAGGGATAACCACCGGCGGGTCATGAGCCGCAGGCACACCACCAGCCACGAGTGCAGAGGGATGCCGAACCGCAGGCGGTGGCGGAATCGAGCCCCGTGCACCCGAGTGGAATGTGGCCAGACCAAACTGAGCCATGCCGTCCTCGTCAGCTGCCGCATCCCGAGCGGAAGCCGCCGCATCCTGAAAGTGCCGCAGAGATGTGGGCTCAGCCGTCACAAAAGAATGTGCCGACAGCTCGACCACCTCTGGGCGACCCTCCATCGTGCAGAGCGACTCGAAGGCATGTTCATCCCCAGCGTCATAGAAACGCTGGAAACGAACAGCCAGGCAGTCAGTCTCATAGTCCTCAACTGCACCACAGTAGTGGGCAGAGTGAGGACCGCCGTTGGGGCATTCAGCATGCCAGTGCTTCAAACCACTTTGTGCACACTCCGCATTTCTGCAGTGGGGCACGAAGGCACCGCTCTTCTTGTCAAATGAGACAGGAGGAGCGGTGCCAAGTGGCTTAACACCAACACGATGATGCTTAGCAGCAGAGCGGGTAAGGTGCTTAGGCAGCGTCTTGCTTTCGCTGTTTGGCGTCAGCACGAACCGACTGATGACGCGGGTGGCGGCCTCCGTGCTGTTGAAGATTGCGGGCAAGGAGCCGAACAGCTTGCCCTTGAGTTTGTTGATCTCGGCGCGCGTGAGCTCATCGTCGCGGTTCGCGTTCTTTTCGAACACGAGGTTGCTGACGAAGGCACTGAGCTCATTGGCCAGATCGGTGAAATCGCCGTCGGACATGTTGGCCTTGGTGACGACTGGTAGTGATTTTGGTTTGGAGGACATGTTGATGGTTTGACGCCTGCACACGCAGACCTCACCCCTTAAGCAGGGGGCGTGTGGAACTTGTCATGTGGTTGTTTGGGTTGGCTGCCGTCACCAATTAAGATCCTGAAATGTTCAGGAGTGGTTGCGTTCCACTGGACGTGGCACGCTGTTGCTGACCACTGCACGTGATCTGACCACTGCACGCGGTCAAAGCCTGAAATTTTCAGGAGTGGTGGCGCCCCACTGGACGTGGTATGCGCTGCTGGCCACTGCACGAGGCTGGCATGGGGGAGGAAGAAGTACGTGCGACCCTTTGCACGCGTCGACCATGCACGCGGTCGAAGCCACGAAAATTTTCAGGGTGGTTTGCGCTCCTTGGACGTGGTATGCGGCTGGCAGCCTTTGCAAGGCCGGCATGGAGGAGAGAACATTCGACAATTGCTTGCACGCGATCGACCCGCGCGCGGTCGAGCACGAAATTTTCAAAGTGGTTGCGCTCCTTCCGGACGTGGTAGCGGCGCTGTGCGCACAGGCCGGCATGGGAGGAAGAGGCTGATTCGACCAGCACGCGATCGACAACCCGCGCACGCGGTCAAAGCCTGAAATTTTCAGGAGTGGTGGCGCCCCACTGGACGTGGAATGCGCTGCTGGCCACTGCACGAGGCCGGCTTGGGAGGAGGAAGGCTGTTCTGACCACTGCACGCGATCTGACCACTGCACGCGGTCGAAGCCTGAAATCTTCAGGAGTGGTTGCGCCCCACTGGACGTGGTATGCGCTGCTGGCCACTGCACGAGGCCGGCTTGGGAGGAGGAAGGCTGTTCTGACCACTGCACGCGATCTGACCACTGCACGCGGTCGAAGCCTGAAATCTTCAGGAGTGGTTGCGCCCCACTGGACGTGGTATGCGCTGCTGGCCACTGCACGAGGCCGGCATGGGAGGGGAAGCAGAGTGAGTTGTGGGGCACGGCGCGAACGGCTCTGCTGATGCTGCGCGTCAATGCTGCCACAGGGGTGTCAAAAATCTTGAATGGCCCAAGTCACAGGGTGAAGGGCGAAGTGCTCCGAAATGAGCGTCTGGCGGAGTCGCGGGGGACGTCGGGAGAGTGGGCACGAGCTATTGTGTGTCAGCCACGTGGACAGGCAGCGCGAGTGGCAAATGCGCCGTCCCTTCAAGCAGGGACACCGCAGGACGTGAGACGCGCAGCGCTGCCACGTGGGGACAGGGGTCATGCATATGACGCAAGCGCTCAAGCAGGGCGCGGGGCTTCGCCGGCAGCGTGTGCGACGAAACAGCTCGTTGACGCGGCGCTGGTGGGTCATGCTACTCTGACGCGGCTTGCGATGTGAATTCCCAGCGTGAACGTCAGAGCTGCCCCGTGCTAGTGACGGGGTGGGATTCTGCAGATAACTCAGAGAGGTGTTTCAAAATCAATGGAATGTGAAAGGTTCAGGAAACAGGGCAAAATTGTGGAAAAGGCTCTATTCTGGGAGTTTCGAACGTGCACGGGGCTGGTGAGCATCCCCAAAGGTCCTGACGGGCAACCTGACGAGAAGGTGCCGGGTCAGAGTGGAGTCCCGAAGGGGAAGGCGAAAAGGGGCAACTCCGGCTCGGGAACCGCGCAACGAAGACCAAACGGGCTGCTGGGCCCGACTTCAAAAGGGATACCAAGGTCCAGCAGCCAGCAGAGACCAAATTCACAACTCGCTCGGGCTGGCTGAAAAGGTTGAATATAGCCCCCGCGTTGGGCCAACCAGCCCGAGTGGGGATGCGCAAAAGAAGGTAGCGGCAGTCGGCGCTGAATTCACGGGGTCGGTTCAGGCCACAACAGCGAAAGAACACAGTCGGGTGAGGTTTGAGAATTCATGGTGTCCAAGCAGCGATAGAGTGTGGTGAATCCACTCTGCAGTCATACAGCCGGAGCGCGCGTGAATGCACACTTGAAAACGGTCACAGCGGGGTCCGGAAAGAGGAGCCGTTGACTCTCGGGAGTTTGAAAAGTCGTCAGAAGTGTTGAGCGGTGACGTCGTCCGAAGTGGCCGAGCTTAGCCGAGCGTGCTGAATTTCCGAGCTTGTGCTGAATTCGGGTTTTTAAAACGGAAAGCCGCTGGCCGTCTCGGCGTCGCCGTGCACCTTCTCAACACTCTTAGGGTGGGAATTCACGGGAGTGCGAACTATCGCGCCTCACCTGAGAATTCCCTCGGGAACTTGGTAAAGAAAAGTAGTCGTAAACGACGAAGACGATGTCTTCGTGCGGACACGTAGAAGGAAGCAGCAGCGGCGTTAGTGAGTGAAGCTAAAGCTGAGCTGCGGCACGCACACATACCGCAAACGCACGCACGCACGCATGAATTCAGGGTACACTTTTGCGCGCCTGTTTATTGTCGTGCGGTGAATTCAGAGGTGCTCCAGACTCCTTAGGTGCATATCGGGTCCCTGCACGACTGTCCGTTCCTTGCAAGAAAACACGGAAAGCGTTCACTTAGCACACGGCGTCTCGGGCTTACCTCAACTGCGCGGAGCTGCGGCCTTTAGTGTTGCGGATTCGCCTTCCGTTATGCGAGTGTGGATCTACGCCTAGCCGGTGTGGCCGCGCGAGCGGGGTTGCGAGTTCGGGGGCACTGAATTCAGGCTATGCGCTACGTGAGGAGCGCGTATCAGACAAACCGTCCCTGACTGATTCAAACAGGCGCTTAGTGCGTGGGGATTTGCAAAGTCGCTGTAAATTCAGCGAGGAAATATATATATTCGATACAAATTTACGCAAGGCCAAGACGATTTTGAAAGGTTCAGAGTTATCTGCAGAATGTTTTGAAATCGTCTCTATTCTCTTTAAGAGCTCTTTTCCTACAGCTGCAGCTAGGCGTTTTGTGTCTTCTCGGTTCGCGATGTTTCGCCTTCTCCAATCAGCGATCTACTTCCTCATTTGAACTGTCGCCAAATGCTACATCCCGTTGGTGACTCTTGAGATACTACATTCTGACGCTGGCTGCTGTTGTGACGTGGTGTCACATGTGGTGCGTCCATGTCGAGTTGCCGTGAACTTCCGCGCTTGGGGCGCGGCGCAGTGCTTCGCGTTTGTACTCGTTGGTGTTGCAGGTGCCAGCGGTGATCCGGTGCGGCGAGCCGGAGACTTCGTCCACGTGGCGCGGATGAGGCGCTGTGGTGCCTGTGATATCCCTTGATCTTCACGAGGCCGTGGATGGGCTCAGCCTGGCCCGGCGGATGTCGCGCCACGCCCGGTGGACTGTCGCCCCGGTCGTGCGAGCGGGAGCAGTTCAGAGAGAAAGCATTTTGTGGAACAGGAAATGGGTCAGGGCGAATGTAATTCGAGTTTGGCGTTGTTGTCGTACGTGGTGACGTGGCTGTCGTGCTGCTGAATAACTGACTGGGGTGTTTTGGGTAGATGTAACGGCTGATACGCCATGGGTGGCGCCTGTGGCTGCTGTGCGAGGGTGCTGTTGTCGTGACGCGTCGTACTGTACCGCGTTGGCGTGTTTTGGGTATAACTAAGATGCGTGACAAGCGTCATCGGGCGAATAACTGATTATGAGGAAGGGGTCGTCTGGGGGGCGCCGTACTGATCGCGGGTTTCACGGAGTTTCGACTCGCGAAAGGGAATGGGCCTGTGAGGTTTGCTCCTGTAAGGGTAGCGGTCAGGAAGGCTTGCCCTCGGACGTAGGTACTGGCATCTGCTTTCCTGGTGGTTTGCTGAAGCAAGATTTACATCGGGCTGACGTGGATTGCTGGTGGTATCTGAGCGTGAAATTGGGGCGGTGGTGTGGCTGGTATAAATTGTACGTCGCCCGGTATAACTGGCACACGGGCGCACTTGGGGAAAAGCGATGTTGCGGAGTGGGGGAAAATGGTGACAACTGAGCGCGGACGTGGGAATGACTGTCTGAGAGGTGGCAGGGAAGTGGCGAAGCTGAGAGCGCAAGGGGGGGGAAGGCCTTTGTCGGGGCTGCGAGGGGGTCCCCCCCCGGACCCCAGGGTTGGGCGTGTCTATAGTTGTGACAAACTCTCGCTGCGACGATACTGCTGTAAAATAAAAAAACAATCCGTCACAAACCGATCTCCTGAGCAGCGAAGGCGAGCACAACGCGTGCCGCCATCACCGCCACGTTTAAAGGCCATACCGCGAGAATAATACACCACCGCCCAAGTGGGCGCTCAACCCCTCCTACGTCCTACTTAGCCGAACATGGCAACAACAAGGCGCTGTGCCATCATCAGAATCACCGGAAAGCCGGTGCGGGCCATAACCTGCGAGAAAGACAGATCCACTGTCCGGCTAAGCTCGCTGAGAATCAAACTGATAATCACATAACTAGTGTTTATCCGAGGCTTTATGCTCTCGGAAACCCAGACAGTGAAACAAGACTGTACTACTGTACTGTACTACTGTACAGTACAGTGCTAGGATGTCACGGACACGATACGGAAGCAGGGTCAGGCTAGGGGCTAGTCAGAGCCCATAATAACTAAGCCTAAACCCGAAGTCCAGCAATATATACCTTATATATATATATATATATATATCACTCCTTTGTCACAAACTCATGAGAAACCCGAAATATACTAGCTATATGAGGGTGGGGTAAGAGATGGTACGACAGCTGCCATAAGGCAGCAGCTGAAGGACAATGGCTGCGGATAATATTACCAGAGTAAGGGCTGGCGGCTTGCGCCGCCAAGTTATTACGAAGGGAAGATTGTCTGAGAGTCAGGCGCAGGTCGCAATGTCATCGTCATAACGCGTGACACCGCGACCGCGACACTACGATGCTAAAGGTGAGTGCTACGAGGAGTCACTAATACTAGATACTACTATAGGGTACCTAATATTGTACTCCTTCACGGGGGATGCAACTTTCACCCCCGGTATAAGGGTGACTGTTGCCCCCCTTCTGCTGTCACCCCTCACTGTGCTGTGACTCTCTGCTGTGTCACTTGCTGCAGCATCACCAACCGCTAGGAATATTAAAACACTATCTGTATTCTAATATTCACTTGAGTATGTATCTGAAACCCTGAGCTCACGGCTTCAGCTTTCTTCTCTGTGAAAGCTTATAATATATTACAGCAGTATATATTTTAGCTTTCCCGTCAGGTTTGGGCTGCACCACTTGAAGCGGTGGTCTCTTTTTTTTCGGTCCTTACTCTCGTCATCGCATCTCCAGCGACGTCGCGTCTCCAGCGACCGCATCTCCAGCGAACCCTTGTTTGCATCTCCAGCAACGCCCCGCTGTTACCGTAAGATTACGGCTACGGGAATCATCTGGGCGTGCCGTATCACGCCACTTTCGGCTTCATTAGCATCTCCAGCTACGAGACCGACTACAATCTATTCGCGGTTGTGCCTCTCTGGACAGCAGCACCCCTTCTGCACGAATATTGGCTTACCGCACGGTATTTTTGACGTCACCAGCGTGTTCCTTGTCAAAAATCACCTCAATTTGACTTCCCCATCACTGGAAGTTATCAATTTTACGGAAAGTTACGGTTTCGCCTTCGCACCCTATCTTTTCTTCACATGATTTTGCAGTCTGCAGCTTGCATCTCCAGCGAGCGCCCTTCTGCTACCGCCGGTGTGCGCCAGCGGGTCGACATTTCGGCGTGACGTATCTCGCCACTGTTGGCCTCACGACACCTCCATCTACGACTACGACGACATCATCTTCTAAGCCTTCGCCTTCCTGGACAACAGCACCGCTTCTGCCGGAATATCGGCTTACCGCACGACTTTTTTGACGTCACCGGCGTCTTCCTCGTCAAAATTCACCCCATTTTGACTTTTCCATCGCTGGAAATTGTCAATTTTACGAGAAGTTGTTGTTTTTCACTTGGAACCCTATCTTGCCTTCGCAGAATTCTGCAGTCTGCAGTGGGACTATGTCCACTGAGCGACAACGTGCGCGCATGGCCGCTGTTCAGGCTGCCCTAGGGATTGTTCGGGTACATCGACGAGATTCTACAACTGGATATAGTGTGGTGGTGTCTGGTGGTGCTCATGCACCAAACGCCAAACTCAAGTCCATCGCTTTCGCCATCGTCAACCAGAGCTTTGACTTCTACGAGCTCGCCCCGCGGCATCCTCAGCTTTGCCCTCCACCTTGCGCGCCTCTTGGCCGCTGTCTGGTGGTGGCGTGTGGTGGTGCTGCTGCACCCATCGCGTCCATTCTCCTTTCTGCTTTCGCCATCATGTGCGGGGAGGATCCACACCGCGTTTTTTACCTCACGCCCATTGCCACGCCCGCTCTGGTCGTGCCAGGCCTCGTTGGGTCGTGGCACCGCAGGGGTATCGGTTAAAAAAAGAAAAAAAAATGAGCTAAAGAATGAACAACCCTAGAAATTGTCCGATCGTGTGATGTGCCTGCTAGATTCTAAGATGACGCCGGCAGGGCCATTCTAGTCGGGTTGAAAAAGGCCCCTTAGATCCGAACAGTCTTGCAGGCCCGCGTAACACTTGCATTTGGTCACCTCACACCTACGGGGTGAGGTGGTGTCACGGGGGATGCAACTTTCACCCCCGGTATAAGGGTGACTGTTGCCCCCCTTCTGCTGTCACCCCTCACTGTGCTGTGACTCTCTGCTGTGTCACTTGCTGCAGCATCACCAACCGCTAGGAATATTAAAACAATATCTGTATTCTAATATTCAC
Source organism: Cymbomonas tetramitiformis (assembly GCA_001247695.2). Lineage (NCBI taxonomy): Eukaryota > Viridiplantae > Chlorophyta > Pyramimonadophyceae > Pyramimonadales > Pyramimonadaceae > Cymbomonas > Cymbomonas tetramitiformis. The sequence continues at coordinate 17,650 of LGRX02014644.1, read as the reverse complement.
TTGAGTATGTATCTGAAACCCTGAGCTCACGGCTTCAGCTTTCTTCTCTGTGAAAGCTTATAATATATTACAGCAGTATATATTTTAGCTTTCCCGTCATAATACGACAGCTGCCATAAGGCAGCAGCTGAAGGACAATGGCTGCGGATAATATTACCAGAGTAAGGGCTGGCGGCTTGCGCCGCCAAGTTATTACGAAGGGAAGATTGTCTGAGAGTCAGGCGCAGGTCGCAGTGTCATCGTCATAACGCGTGACACCGCGACCGCGACACTACGATGCTAAAGGTGAGTGCTACGAGGAGTCACTAATACTAGATACTACTATAGGGTACCTAATATTGTACTCCTCCATGACACGAAATACGGCTTGTAGACTAGGCTAACTGCAAATCACAACAGGACATCCGCTACGCTATCTCCACGGATGAGTAATAACTATAGCTAGCAACTAATAATCTCCGCGCACTATACATGACCGACCTTCTCCTCCGCACAACCGTACCTGCCAACCACATCCCCCACACCCCCCCTTCGCCGACCGATGTCCGACGATGTTTTATTAAATTGAATTCACGATGACACGCGAGACGATGCGATGTGAGACGATATGACCGTCACGATGGTTCAGAATTTTTTCGGGACTGAGACGGAAACCACGTTCCAGTTCCAGCGCGTATATCCCTTCCCTATTCGCTATTGGTAAAAGCTACTCGTACTGTAGTTTATTTTATTTTTATTTTTTCTTGTAAGCTTGAAAAGTGCTTACGCTTCGGCTTGCTGTCGATTCTGATAAGCATATTTATCATATAAAACGATAAGTTGTGCATAAGTTATCGGATAAGCGATTCCGATAAGGTTCCGATAAGGAAATAAGGATGAAACACTACCTAGGTACTGTCAGGTGCCCGTGCCCGCGTGCCCCTCATCCTCATCTCATCCGATCGCGCGATCGGAACTGTTGAACTGTCACACTCTCACACACGCACATCGACATGTAGATGTATCGATATCGCCATCCGATCGCCATCGTTAATCGTAACGATTGCATTGGAATTCCCAATTTGAATTTCCCAATTCCCAGCGTATGCTGAAATTTTTTAAAGCTGAATAATCACCGATGGATGCGATCGGATGGTGGCGCTGGTGCAGGCGCTGGCGGCTGCAAATTGAACGGAAGTTTATCTTGAGGCTGAGCATGAGGGCTATAAAGCCTTGAACGACCAATCTTGAAAGCATTCCTAACAATTTCCACCCGGAACACCCAGGACGGCAGGAAGGAGCTTCGGACCATGAATCGCACGAAGCTTATGAGCTTCCAAACTTGTGAAATTACCAGCTCTAAGTTGCTTCGGTTTGTCATAGTTTTTGTTCTATCTTTTCGGTATTCCACTTTCCTGGCCGATGATGATGTTTTACTTGGTCCGTGTTCTTGAAAGGGATTAAGACCCCCGTTACCCATGTAATCACCTCAAGTAACTTAGGCCTGGAAGTGGAATACGTTTCTTGTTATTTCTGACTTTGTACACCGCCCCTGCATCAGTATGCTTATTTGCAAGTTACTCTGGCTGTGATGCTAACTGACCTTCCGAAAGGGGCAACTTACCGTTAGTGTGGAAGAAAAATTAACCCTCTAAGAAGTACTGAGCCAAGAGTAACTTGCTTGCCTCTCACTTTGTGTAACCCTCCTTGGCAAAGCCCTGTTTTCCCCGTAACCTTCCTATGCGAGGTAGCTCGCTTCTAGTTTTTTCTCTCCGCCTTTTTTGTTTGAATAACGTGCACCACATGTTTCAACCGAAGTTGAATAACTCATGAAAGCTTCGGCGGGAAGTTGGTGCCACATCACAGGCCTACTCACACTCGACTGCTCGGTTTTTTTGTGACCGTGACGGTCCTTATAAGGCCTTAAATTTGTTTTGAAAGTTTTGTCGAGTCCGTGAAGGTGCTGGCCGATGACGATCGTTTACTTGGTCCGTGTTCTTGAAAGGGATTAAGACCCCCGTTACCCATGTAATCACCTCAAGTAACCGAGGCCTTCACCAGCGTGCTCTTTCTCTTTGGTTTTTGCGCACCAAAACGTCTTCGGTGCTTCACCTGCCTTAAGTGGCACGTGGTGCAGCATTGCTCTATTTTTACTGAGGTGCAAGATGTGTCACTCGCCAATCGTTGGCCTGCGTGCTTAGTTTATCACAGCTCTTGGGCCTGGTGGCAGTGCAATATTTCTTGAAGCAAGCGATCTCAATCTTGAAAGTCCCTCAGGGATCTACGAAAATGATGGATAACAGTTGGCTATCCTTAGTTCTGCAAACGGCGCCACCGTGTATACGGGGTTATAAGTCGTGTTGCAGGTTTACCTTGCGGGAAGCCCTTTGCTCAACAGGTCTGATTTGTAGATCCCTGTTTAGTCGTCGTGACTTTTGTTTTTTGCGTTGGCTGTGATGCATTTTTATTATCTGTCAATCCACCGAAAAGGGCAACTTACCGTTACTGTGGATGAAAAATAACCCTCTAAGAAGTTCTGAGCCAACGCAACCTTGTATAGGTTCACATGATCGCCGGGGATGTTAACTTTCTATGAACTTGAATATCTGTGTGAGTATTCAAATGGTGAACAATCGCTGAGGCAATCATTGGACTTTTTGAGGGGTATAGGAACTTGAGGTTTTAAGTTGGTGGCAGCAGGCTGTTTGTTTTTTTTGCTCTTACATGCAGGTCGCAGGTGTATCAGCTGGCATACCCCCAGAGCTTACTTTAGCCTAGTAACATAGCCATATTGTTCAGTGAATGCGGAAGTAGCACAAGTGGTGCCGAATTAGTTTCCAATGCTTAGCTGTAATATCTATACATTTTTTTTTTTAAATTTTCCCATTGTGCTCATGTTTGTTGGGAGTAATATTTATTGGCCGGCATCTTCGTATTTAGACTCGAATAGTCTAATTGTGATCATATTCGTCAACACCATCACAAGATGGCTACCTACTCATAAAAATAAAAATGCAAGTGGTATCTAGTGGAATTAATATGCTAACACTAATGACGGATTCCTGTCACAGTTCACTGAGGTTGAAATAGGAAGTTTTTTCTCCAAATGTGGACAGGGAATACAATGGATGTTCACTACGACGTTCTTATTTAACGGGTGTAACTCTCGATATATTTAGCTTCATTGTCCCACGAGTGAGAAAAATGTCACAAATTGAGTCAAGCTTGGTTCCCTGATGTCGAATTTCTGCATATATCGTATCACGTAATGAAGACAAACATGACTGCTACCCTAAAACTGCTGTTCCCATTATGACGCACGCTCCCAAAAGTAATTTGTTAAATATGGCGTAGCCACCTTTTTCTCCCGGATCCGTTCTCATCTCGATATAATGGGCCAAATAAGCCGATCCGGGTATCAATCTGTAGGGAATTTAATTGGCCGATCGCCGGTATGGTAGTTTGCACACGTCCGATCAGGCAGATGCCCTTGAAATGCCCAAACATGATGTGCGTCATAATGGGAACATGTCATAATGGGAAAAGCCACTGTTGTGAGGTACAAATAGCAAGTAATACAGTTCTTGCATTTAACTCGACTCGTTTGCGACCAGATTCTGAGGACTATCGGTGCAAAATCGCATCTCGCATTTTCAAGCAAAGTTCTGACTGAACTCGATCGAACGAGATCTCTGTGGCTGACGGTGGCTGACGTTTCTACGAGAATCCCAGGACTCTTTTTCGCACGCACCTCTGAGGAGCGTGAGAAAAACAGTCCTGAAACGAGGACCGTGAACGTCAGGTTGTCATCGCAGAAAATGTGATATGCAAAGTCCTGGTCCGGAAAATCGGAATGATGGGGCACGCGGAGTTGGAGTCCTCATCGCGACGCCGCAACGAGGACTTCAAAAAAAAGATGCCATCCCCGCAAACGAGGAGTCGAGTAAAATGCAAGAACTGTAATGTAAACTCCTTGAATTGTTATTCAGGTACCAAGCCTAATTGAAAAATTCGCCATGACCGGTGTACATTCTGCTCTAAATTGCTTAAATTGTATTCGCATATTTCAAAAAGTTAGAGCACACATTAAACATATATGCAGCACAACAAAGTATGTTGCAGCGAACGATAATAAAACTTTTACTGCTGCGTTACCAAGTTTTTAAAAGGCAAAAATGCAGTGACATGAGCTAGAGAATTCTATGTAATCGCTTCAAGATCGTGAGAAAATAGCTAAAGCGGCGAGGGCTCATGTAGTGTGTGCAGACAAATTAAACAGTCTTTACAAATTACGATCCTATCTAGTCATTCGCTGAAACTATCGGCAACCCAGACAAATAAATGATGTTAACATGCTGAACTAAAGAAAAAAGCGCAGTGAAGGAATACCCGCTATACACCAAAACGGAGAAATTGCACTAAGGCCGGTTCGCGCCAAGATCCTACAACGTTGGTGCGTCTTCCTCGCCGCCAACATCCCAAAACGCTTGGCGCATCCTGCAGGATGAGCAATATATATTGTCAGTCGGTGAACGAAAAATACGCAGCGCAGAATATTTCACTTCAGCCAGGGTAGATCCCCAGACACGCTGCTACCTCTTCGAATACGAACACGTGGCGCAACAGTTCCTACACAGTTCTAAAAACAAGATCGCGTTTCTAAAACATGAGATCGCAAAAAAGTGCAGACAAGGCATGCACACAAAGTTGTCAAATATTAAAACAAGGAGCGAGGCAGACATGTGGAGCAGTTGTGGTTGCGAAGTAGCAAACGAGGAATGTCTTAAAAAACACGCAGAAAAGCCAAGCACAAACAACAGATCCTGAGATAGCGGCGCAGAGAAACATGAAACCAGGTGAATATATGAGGTCCGTCGTCGTGACAAAGAACAACCATATTAAACAAAACACTACCCACACCCGCCTGTAAAATTCCCGCACGTCAGAGAGCGGTCTGGCTGCCAGGTTCGGACTCAAAAGAATTTCTCCACCTCGCGTTGGATCTCGACTATAAAGTCAGATTTAAACCAATTGAATTTGAGAACGAAAGTCCTCGTATCGATGTTCGATCGACTGCGGTTCCCATTCGCTAACCCCCCCCCCAAAAGGAAATATCTCACCTATTGCACTGTTTATCGGACTATAACTGCGATACGCGATGACAAACGTAGCCGCAAGATACGAACGCTATGAAAATACATAAATACATCTAGAGCCCTACTGTTTGAATCTAACGACGCAAAGTGTCCGACTGATTTTTACAGCGTTCCCATATCTTGGAACCCAGGATGACATGATACGCCAACGCCATACTGACACGGGGGATGCAACTTTCACCCCCAGTATATGGGTGACTGTTGCCCCCCTTCTGCTGTCACCCCTCACTGTGCTGTGACTCTCTGCTGTGTCACGTGCCGCATCATCACCGACCGCCGGGAATATTAAAACAGTCTCTGTATTCTAATATTCACCTTAGTACTGTATCCGAAACCCTGAGTCCACGGCTTCAGCTTTCGTCTCTGTGAAACCTTATAATATATTACAGCCGTATATATTTTAGCTTTCCCATCAGGTTTGGGCTGCACCACTTGAAGCAGTGGTCTTTTTGCTTTTCGGTCCTTACTTTGGTCAACGCATCTCCAGCGACACCCGCGACTCCAGCGATTTTTCACTTATCATCACTGAAATTTGGCACCTCCAGCCACGGCATCTACAGCCTCTTGCACCACCAGCACCCTGCCTCTCTTCGATTCGCAGATCATCTTCCTGGCGTGACGTACCGCGCCGTCATCAAAGAAAGCATCTCCAGCTCGACAAGATTCCGAACTATTTCCTCCCGAACATGCCCGCAGCACGCCCGACACTTGGCAGCGCTCTGCGCGCTGCTAGAGCAACAACATCTGGGGCCACGCCTACACCGACTGGCTCCTCTTCACCTGCGCAGTCTCAACGTTCTGGCACGCCGTCATCGCACGAGTCCCAAGACAATGACCCCATCGTGCGCATGTCCACTCTGGTGAAGAAGCCCCTGCCGGCAGCTCGTGCCCCCACTGCTGAGGAATTTTACAAGGATGAATCAGTTTGGGTGTCCACCCCTGTACGGGCATCTACCGCTCACGGTTACAGTGAGCGGTTAGATTACGCATCTCACTACAGTGAAGAACTTTGCCGTCTACTTCGTACTTACGGCTACAAAGCTGCTTCTGGATTATCCCTGGACGGCGAGGACGCCGAAACCGACTTCACCGTCCTTCTGGCTAACTTGGCCCACGTCCTGTCCCCGATTTCGCACTTTGAATTCGACAAGCTTCTGGACCTGGACCACGAGTTCGACGAGTACCACATGGCCCTCAACGAGCTCATCTTCGTGATCCTCCCGACAGTCTTGCGAGGCACTGCCCTCGCCCTTCAGGAGGAGTCCTCGCGCATCTATCCGCATGATGGCCGCGCAGCACTCCAGCGGCTTCGGTTCCACGTGGAAGGCATCGGCGACCCCGACTCCAACCGCTACTGGACGAAGCTGCGTGCTTTAATCATCGACGAGTCCAACGACCCCGCCCCCCAGCTTACGGTGTTCCGCAAGCTGGCGGACAAGCACGCCAAGCTCCACCCCGCGTACAGCGACGTCAACAGGGTGGAGGACCTTCGTCATGTGCTGAAGATGTCCGCGGCGGTCTCCCCTCACGTCACCCCCTTGTATCTGGTGGTGCTGCGCGAGCTCACCGCCGGTGCGCGATTCTCCTTCTCGTCCCTCTCCTTGCGCATCTGCACAGTGCACCGGGATGAGGGGAGGCTCGCTCGCCTCACCACGCCCCCGCCGCCTACCTCCGGTGGTGGCAACGGCGGGCGTACTCCTGCAGGCGGCGGACGCGGTGGTGTGGGGACCTTCATGGCGCTCCGCAGCGATGCCTACGTGGAGCCCAAGGGCACATGGAAGGCGAAGGGCGGCAGGCACCTGCAGTGGGAAGGCGCGGGGTTCCCCTGCGTCACCTGTTTTCGACTCTGGGGCCTCACGGATGGCCACCCCTCCACCAAGGGTGTGTGCCCCTACGCATGCCGGCAGTCTTTTGCCCCTGACCGCATTCCTCACGCGGCAAAGCCCGCTCATGACCGCCCCCCCATCTCTCGTTGGCCGACTCCGCCAGACCCCCCGCCCCCTGTGCGGGCCATGGCTCTTCAAGCTCCACAGGATCCGGCTCCAGACTCTGCAACCGACGTTGCCATCATGGGGTTTCGTGCCGCCGATCCTCCTGCGGAAGATGAGTTGTTGGCAACCGAGTCTTCCGCAGCCGCAACCGCGGTTGACACGTCTCCATCGACTGCCGCGTTCAATGCCATGGAGTTGGACGACGACGACACCGATTGGCCGGCTTTCCGCACGGTCCCTTGGGTGCCTAGCATCAACCGTTGAGCACAAAATGTACAGCCAAGGAAACAGATGAAAAGAAAACAAAAAAAAAGAAAAGAGAAAGCCCGATCGTGTGATGTGCTTGCTAGATTTTAGGATGACGCCGGCAGTAGCCAATCTAGTCGGGTTGAAAAAGGCCCCTTAGATCCGAACAATCCTGCAGGCCCACGTAACACTTGCATTTGGTCACCTCACACCTACGGGGTGAGGTGGTGTCACGGGGGATGCAACTTTCACCCCCAGTATATGGGTGACTGTTGCCCCCCTTCTGCTGTCACCCCTCACTGTGCTGTGACTCTTTGCTGTGTCACGTGCCGCATCATCACCGACCGCCGGGAATATTAAAACAGTCTCTGTATTCTAATATTCACCTTAGTACTGTATCCGAAACCCTGAGTCCACGGCTTCAGCTTTCGTCTCTGTGAAACCTTATAATATATTACAGCCGTATATATTTTAGCTTTCCCATCAGGAACCCAGGATGACATGATACGCCAGCGCCATACTGACACACGCTAATCTCAAGGTCATACTCACAGTCATTTTTCTTGTAGTTTCTCCCTGAAAATATACAAGTTATCTACTTTAAAACCGAAGAACAGCCATAACTTTAACAAAAAACATTTTTTGGACCCGCCGTTTTGCATGCAGCTTTTTATATGTAAAGCCCCCACTATAACATGCACCCTCCTAAAAAAACAGCATCACAAAAATTCCGTCCCGACTAGTGAGGTACGAATAGTAACGGGTCCAATGGAAAGCTGACCGAAAGATGGTGATAATTATCCTTCTTTTCGGCGATATTCCTGCTACACAACAATTTCCCTTCATGGAATGAACTGGACTACACCAGAATCATCTGCATCCGGTTGAATTGTATATGTCAAGGAGTTGGCTGCTATGCTGCGCACTTTTATCAGACTTCAAACATCCTGCAGGCGCCAACGAGCATAATTGAGCTCACCCGGGACTCAGTCCGGTAATAAAATGCATGTACACCAATGCGCGCCAAACTTAATTGTTTTGTGCAGGTCATCTGCTGAAATGGGAAAGGGAGAAAAATCGATGCAGCATGACCGCCACGAAATAGGTCAGTGGCTACTATTCATGGAAGCAGTGACTTCTGCCCCCCCTCTCCCAGGGGGGTCGGCAGCCCTGCTCTTGTGTCACCACTCGATCTGCGGTGTCAGGTTCAGGCTCCAAGCTCTCAGCTCTCAGCTCATAAAACACCTAAGTATTTTATTCGATCATCTTTTTGACTGCGAAAACCGTGTGAGCCACTGCTCAGCTTTCGTTGCCTGCGTTCATATATATATATTCACTATATATATATATTTCACACTTCCCGTCAGGTTATGGGTTACCACTAGCTGGTGGTTTCTCACGTTCTTTTTAGCTTTCATTCAGATCCCGCGCAACGCGGTATACAGTGACGTAACGTCACTTCTCATCAAACCGGCCGGCAGTCACGTACCGTTCCTCCGTGCCCTCACCCCAAGTAGTGCTGCAACGGCACCCGCATTTCTTTATTTGAGCGTAACGCCCAGTCTTTGTCTTCGTGCGCAACGCACGTTTACGGCCACCATTTCCGACTACGTCTTACCGAACATGTCAGCAGCCGCCAACGCGCCTCTCGGCAGTCGGCTTCGGGCCGCCCGCGCCGCTAGCGGGGGGTCCCCCCATTCTACCCCTGCTTCCAGTCCTGGCGGGGATGACGACCCCATCATTCGGATGTCCTCTTTGCGGAGCCGCCCAACACCGATTTCTCGGTCCGCGACCTCTGCTGAGTTTCATGCCAACAGCGATGTGTGGGTCTCTACTCCGGTTCGAGCCTCTCAACGTGAAGAATTCACGGACAAGCTCGACTTCGCCTTCTCCTATGGGGAAGAACTATCGAAGCTACTTTGTGCCCACGGCTTCAAGCCCAAAATTGGCATTACCCTCGACACCCCCGAAGCTGAATCCGACTTCGCGGTCCTCTTGGCCAACATGTCTCACGTCTTTGGCCCTGTGTCCCGCGACGAGTTCCTGAAGCTTCTGGATCTGGACAACGAGTACGAGGTGTACCACTGGACCCTGAACGAGCTCATCTACATCGTCCTCCCAACGGTTCTACGCGGTACTGCCTTGACCCTCTACGAGGAGTCTTCCCTCGTGCACCCCCATGACGGCCGCTGCGCATTGCAGCGGCTGCGTTATCACGTTGAGGGCATTGGGGACCCCGACCCTCATCGGTTTTGGGTTCGCCTTCGCGCTGTGGTCATCGACGAGACCATCGAGCCCGCCCCCCAGCTTGCGGTTTTCCGGATGCTTGCGGACAAGCACCGCAAGCTCAACCCGACCTACGCCGACCGCGACCTCGTCCAGGACCTGTACGCCGTCCTCCGCGCATCTGCCACTTCCTCCCCCCACTTCGCACCCCTTTACCTGGTGGTGCTCCGTGAGTTGGGCATGGGCCAACCCTTCACGTACTCCTCCCTCGCCCTTCGCATCAGCAAGGTCTTCCGCGACGAGTTTCCGCTGGCGCGCAGGTCCGAGCCGGTGTCCGGTGGTGGTGGCTCAGCGGCTGGTGGTGGTGCCCGAGGCGGTGGTGGCGGGTCCCCTGGTGGCTCGGCTTATTCCTTCGGCTCGCGCCGTAGGGAGAAGCCCGTCGGCGATTGGAAGCCCGTAAAGGGCGTACGCTACCTCCAATGGGAAGGGAAAGGTAGCCCCTGCGTCACTTGCTTCCGCCTTTGGGCGGTGACCGACGCACACCTCGGCACTGCAGGTGTTTGCCCCTACTCATGCACCAAAGCATTTAACCCTGCCTGACCGTGTGCCACCGGATGCTCCGCCCCCTCCCTCGAAGCCGCCACCTCTGTCCGCGTGGCCTCCGTCCGCCGCTCCTGCCGCTCGTGCTCTGCAGGCGGAGCCGGAGCCGCAGGATGACGCCGCACCGCAGGGACCAGCTGTCATGCACGTTCGCTCCATCGAGCCCGCTCCTGACTCGTACGAGATGGACGGCGGGCCTGTCATCGGCCTTGATGCTGGTGAGGCGGCATGGGTGCCTGGCGCCATGGCGCTGTCTGGTTACATTGACGAGGAGGACGACGCCGACTGGCCTGCTTTCCGCTCTGGCCCCGTCTACATCCCGCCCACGGTCCTCGGCAAATCGACCGTGACTGATCACGGCGCTGCACCACCGTCTGGTGGTGCACCTTAGCAACAACATCGCATGTCACCTAGCCTTTTAGCTTAGCATCTTGCTTCGGATCGCAGCCTGTACACCGTGCCGCTCTAGATTGACTCCGGGGAGGCCCAATGGGTCCGTAACAATTTGTATTGCTAGGGTTTAGGGTGTGTTTGCTTGCTGTCGCCTTTGCCTGGCACCTCACCTCTTCGTGGTGAGGTGGTGTCATGGAAGCAGTGACTTCTGCCCCCCCTCTCCCAGGGGGGTCGGCAGCCCTGCTCTTGTGTCACCACTCGATCTGCGGTGTCAGGTTCAGGCTCCCAGCTCTCAGCTCTCAGCTCATAAAACACCTAAGTATTTTATTCGATCATCTTTTTGACTGCGAAAACCGTGTGAGCCACTGCTCAGCTTTCGTTGCCTGCGTTCATATATATATATTCACTATATATATATATTTCACACTTCCCGTCAACTATCGCATGTGAACTTATTGAAAATTGATGCCGGTCAGTGTTAGGAGCCAATATTTCAAATTTCCACTTGGGAGTGAGCGTGCGAAATTCTGTACGACGTCGAGGCTACAGCAACCAAACAAAGTTGCATCCAGTCATCCACGAATCTGAATGATGACATGTGATGCCATCGTGCATCATCACATGCCCATTTAGTATAATTTGACATCACACCACATGCCAGAGGATGCCAACACTGACTGCACTTCTAACACATATCCTCATGTGACAAGAATGCAACTATTCCATGCTGCACACTGGCCATAATTCATGAAATCAAATACTCATTCCGAAGACGGGGATCAAGCCCACACAAACTATTTTTGTTTTTATGTTTCGCACAAATTTAAGTTTCAGTAAACTCAATGCATCCACCACATAATATTCGCATTCCCAGAACATTTTTTTAGAAATCCCCAAAGTTTGGGTATTGTGCTAGGAGGCAAGCACAAGAGCAAGAAAAACGGCTAAGTACAAAACGCAAGAGTACTCAGTACGGAGTACAGTAGGACCGATCAGAATGATGTTGATGTGAGGTGCCTAGCCTGTTGTACGGAGTACTCAGTACAGTTGAGTTATGGAGAGAGTTCCTGAATGCATAAGAACTCTAAGTGTAACCAGTTTCGGGGATGAGAACTGAACCGAGAATTGTAACATAAAAAAAACTGCTGTATATTGTGTATTGAAAGCATGCACTTGAAAGCAAAAGCATAACTTGAAGGATTTACGAAACCGAAGTCCGATAGTTGAACTATATAGATTTACGAAACCGAAGTCTTATAGTTGACCAAGCGTAATCATACCTCGTGCGGTCGTTTAATAAGTGTAGATAGAATAAGTTCGAAAGTGTAAAGAAGAGAAGAACCTGGAGTGGTAGCCTCCTACAAAATGGTAATTGGATCGTTTTTACCGGTCGCTTCCTGAAAATTTCTGTTTCTGCGTATTCTGATTGCACCCCCCTTGCGTGATGCCTTTCGCCCGGCGCTTTGTGTTGTGAAATCAAGCACAGTGTGTCGTGCGTTTCTGCTTCGTGTTGGTGGGTGCGTGGTTGTGGGATTCAGGTGCTCTAGGAGTGGAATTCTCCGAGTGCTTTGATCCGCGACGTAGTTTGGTACGACTACCTAGCAATGAAGGAGGTGGCTTGGGGCCCTTGGTCCTCCCTCCCCTTTGCGAATGTACTTTGAGTCTGTTCTGTCCTCGGATGGGGCGGCTGCCTTGACGTGGCGTTGTAGCGTCCTTTGCGTATATGCAATTTGGAATTAGCGTGTATGACTTTGGAATTATTTTTACTTTTACGAACGAAAACGTGTTTTGCGTAGATTCTTTCTTTTGGTCTAGGATGTTTTGTCGTGCGCTTTGGGCGGCGTGTCGGTTTGGCTGCGGGTTGGTGATGCCGGGTTTCAGGTGTTCTTGGAGTTCCGATCTCCGGGTACTTTGGGCCGCGAGGAGATTCAGGCGCGCTTCTGCCCTAGCATGTTTCTTGTTCACGCATAGCGCTTGAGCTCGTGTCACGAGCGCACAGTTGCGCAGGTCGGGCTTGGGATTTGGGATCGCGTGGATTTTTCGGCAGCACCGACCCTTCGCGGCGGGAGCGCTGCGCGATTTTTTTAAAATTGTGCGGCCTTTGCTGAATTGTCCCCGTGTTTCTCAATCTCGGGTAGCCTAGGGCTTGCGCCCTCTATACTCAGGAATTGCCGCGCTTCGGCCGGTTTGGCCACTCGGCTCGTGCCTGAGTGGTGAATTTCTGGGTGCGGCGTGTGCTTGTTGCTTTGCGTGGGCGTAAATGCCTCCACTGCGTTAGTTAATTAGCACGTCACGGCCTAGGTGCGCGGCGGTCCCCGGGATGAGCGTCGGGATGTGCCGTGCCAAGCGCGTGGCTTCGCGCTGCGCGGTGCGTATGGCTCAGCGGCGGGCCTGGGATCGGGCGGCGTGGTTCATTCTGCGGCTTCAGGTGTTGCGGGATGTCCGTGTCGGGCGCGATCGTTGCGTGGTTTGGCTTAGGGGTCAGGAGATGCGGGATCGGGCGGCGGGTTTGCGGGCGTGGCGGCGGGCGGCGTTTTTCGTTGCTAGGCTTAGCTTTTTGCGGGCGGCGTCCCGTGGGATTGTGCGCCGTGCGGTCTTGCGCCTGTCCGAGGGGGGGGGGAGGTACCTCAGATTGGACGGGCGCAGAGCGCACTCGGCGTACGGCCACAGCACCGATGCTACCTTTAGTGGAGCGCGTGGCCACAGCCACAGCACGAGCGCTGCCTCGAGCGAGGCTCGCGGCCATGGCCACAGCGCTGGCGCTGCCCCTGGTGAAGCGCGCGGTGACGGCCACAGCGCCAGTCACGGCACTACTCCTAGCGAGGCGCACGGCCACAGCCATTGCGCGAGCGCTGCCCCTGGCGAGGCGCGCGGCCGCGGCCACTGCGCGAGTGCTGCCCTGAGCGAGGCGCACAACCATGGCGCGAGTGTCGCCCTTAGCGGGAGGTGCAGTAGCATGCATGGCGCGGGCATGCGCTACATATGCCCTGGCGCGAGGCGCACCCACGGCCATAGCGCTAGCACTGCCCCTAGCGAGCTCCGCGAGCATGGCCACGGCACCGGCTCTGCCCCGAGCGAGACGCGTGGCGACGGCCATAGCGCAGGCGCTGCACTGAATGGAGCGCACGGCCGCGGCACGAGCGCTGCCTCGAGCGAGGCACGCGGCCATGGCCACAGTGTTAGCGTTACCCCTGGCGAGGCGCACGGCCACAGCCACTGCGCGAGCGCTGCCCTGAGCGAGGCGTGCGGCCACATCGGCGTTGCCCCTAGCGAGGTGCGCGGCCACTGCCCTAGCACCAGCGCTGCCCCTGGCGAGGCGCGTGGTGGCAGTCGCGGCACTGGCGCTGCCCCTAGCGAGGCGTGTGGTGGCAGTCGCGGCACGGGCGCTGCCCCTAGCGAGGCGCGTGGTGGCAGTCGCGGCACTGGCGCTGCCCCTAGCGAGGCGCGGGGTGGCAGTCGCGGCACTGGCGCTGCCCCTAGCGAGGCGTGCGGCCACATCGGCGTTGCCCCTAGCGAGGTGCGCGGCCACTGCCCTAGCACCAGCGCTGCCCCTGGCGAGGCGCGTCGTGGCAGTCGCGGCATTGGCGCTGCCCCTGGCGAGGCGCGTGGTGGCAGTCGCGGCACTGGCGCTGCCCCTAGCGAGGCGCGTGGTGGCAGTCGCGGCACTGGCGCTGCCCCTAGCGAGGCGCGCGGCCACATCGGCGCTGCCCCTGGCGAGGCGCGTGGTGGCAGTCGCGGCACTGGCGCTGCCCCTGGCGAGGCGCGTGGTGGCAGTCGCAGCACTGGCGCTGCCCCTAGCGAGGCGCGTGGTGGCAGTCGCGGCACGGGCGCTGCCCCTAGCGAGGCGCGTGGTGGCAGTCGCGGCACTAGCGCTGCCCCTAGCGAGGCGTGCGGTCACATCGGCGCCGCTCTGAGCGATGCACGCGGCCACAGCCACAGCATTGGCACTGCCCCTAGCGAGGCGCGCGGCCACTTCGGCGCCGCTCTGAGCGAGGCACGCGGCCACAGGCACGGCGCTGGCGCTGCCCCTAGCGAGGCGCGCAACCACATCGGCATTGCCTCTAGCGAGGTGCGCGGCCACTGCCCTAGCACCAGCGCTGCCCCTGGCGAGGCGAGTGGTGGCAGTCGCGGCACGAGCGCTGCCCCTAGCGAGGCGCGTGGTGGCAGTCGCGGCACTGGCGCTGCCCCTAGCGAGGCGCGTGGTGGCAGTCGCGGCACTGGCGCTGCCCCTAGCGAGGCACGCGGCCACAGGCACGGCGTTGGCGCTGCCCCTAGCGAGGCGCGCAACCACATCGTCGCTGCTCTGAGCATGACGCACGGCCACGGCACGAGCGATGCCTCGAGCGAGGCGCGCGGCGACGGCCACAGCGCATGCGCTGCCCAGAGCGAAGCGCACGGCTACTGTGCAAGTGCCGTCCCTAGCGGGGCGCGCAGTAGCAAGCATGGCGCGGGCATGCGCTACATATGCCCCGGCGCGAGGCGCACCCATAGCCATAGCGCTAGCAGTGCCCCTAGCGAGCTCCGCGAGCACGGCCATGGCACCGGCGCAGCCCCCTGTGAGGTGCACGGCCACGGTCAGAGCGCTGGCGGTGACCCGAGCGAGGCGCTAGACCACAGCCAGAGCGTTGGCGGTGCCCCGAGCGAGGCGCGCGACCAAAGCCACGACACAGACGCGCGCGCTGGCGTGACACGCACGCAGCTGTCCGTTGATACGGAGCCTTGGAGGCCGCTCACGGCGCCACCACTAGGCCCATATCCGCAGTCGTTAGTGGAGGTGCTGCCCGGGGAGCGCACACAGTGGCCACCTGATGGTAGTGGAGCAGGAGTGTTGCCCCAGGAGCACACACTGCCGCCACCCGACGAGGAGGCAGAGGCGTCGCTCCGAGAGTGCGCACAGCTGGCCCCTGGCGGCACATTGGCGGTGCGGCCCGACGAGTGTGCGCAGCGGCCACCTGCCAGCAGAGTCGAGTCACCGCGTGAGGGGTGCACGCAGTCATCACCGGAGCGCACAGTCGAGGTGCAGCCCATGGAGTGTGCACGGATGTCCTCTAGTGGCTCTGCCGAGGTGCTGCCCGAGCAGGAGGTGTCATTGCCGCTACCTGGCGGCGAGGCGGAGGCGTTTCTCCGAGAGGGCGCACGGCTGCCCCCTAGCCACACGGACCTGTTAGGTTCGCAGGCTCTCGACGTTGTGGCCGCGTCGCCCGATGCGGGGAAGTGGTGCGGTGTCCCTGATGCGGCAGGCGCAGCACCCACGAGGCGAGCGAGCCGTAGAGGGAGGCGAGCAGGTCGCCGCGGGAGGCGAGGAGCCCGTGGTAGGCGAGGCGTGGTCGAGCCATCGGCCGAGGCGTTGGACTCGACAGGCTTGCAGGCTCTCGGCGTTGAGGCCGCTTCGCCGGATGCGAGGAGGTGGCATGATACCCGGGTTGCGGCAAGCGCGACCCCCACGAGGCGAGCATGCCGTCGGGGGAGGCGAGCAGGTCGCCGCGGGAGGCGAGGGACCCATGATAGGCGAGGCGCGGTCGGGCCATCGGCCGAGGCATTGGACTCGACAGGCTCGCAGGCTCTCGGCGTCCAGGCCGTGTCGCAGGATGCGAGAGGGAGGAGCGATGCTTGGAGTGCGATAGGCGCGATCCCCGCGAGGCGAGCATGCCGTCGGGGGAGGCGAGTAGGTCGCCGCGGGAGGCGAGGGACCCATGATAGGCGAGGCGGGGTCGGGCTATCGTCGCCGCGGGAGGCGAGGGACCCATGATAGGCGAGGCGTGGTCGGGCCATCGGCCGAGGCATTGGACTCGACAGGCTCGCAGGCTCTCGGCGTCCAGGCCGTGTCGCAGGACGCGAGAGGGAGGAGCGATGCTCAGAGTGCGATAGGCGCGACCCCCACGAGGCGAGCATGCCGTCGGGGGAGGCGAGTAGGTCGCCGCGGGAGGCGAGGCGTGGTCGGGCCATCGGCCGAGGCGCTGGACTCGACAGGCTTGCAGGCTCTCGGCGTCCAGGCCGTGTCACAGGATGCGAGAGGGAGGAGCGATGCTCGGAGTGCGATAGGCGCGACCCCCACGAGGCGAGCATGCCGTCGGAGGAGGCGAGCAGGTCGCCGCGGGAGACGCGGGGCCCGCGATAGAAGGCGGATAGCCTCACGTAGGAGGCGAGGGGCCCGTGGCACGAGGAGCTCGGTGGGTGTCGCACCGGACCCTAGTGGCGTTGCTGAGCCAAAGGCTGAGAGCATAGCGCTCACGAGCCTAGCTAAGGGTGTGAGCAGACAACTATCAGTTGCTCCATGCTCACATCCTTACGCACTTGGGGAAGCAAACGCCATCTGGAGAGTCCACCTCTACGAGGGGGCCCTCGAGGCGTACTAGGGAAGTATTAGGAGGTTTAGGACTTAGGGTAGGAACAGTAGGCGTACGCGGAGCGACCCTGCAAGGAGGCCCACCCTTGCATGCGTGTCGCCACGAGGTGAGCACACCGAGGTGCTCACCCGCGCCCTCCCCTTAGGGCCACCGAGAGTGAAGCGTCCGGGAGCGGACCGCTTTCTTTTGGGGGGGAGAGAGCGCGCCGCGAGTGGCAGATGGCAGCCACCGCGAGCGCGCCAGGCGCACCGCCATGAGGCAGCAGCCTCCGCCGTGCTGTTCCCGGTCGCGTGACGCGTCACGCCCCCGCCAGGCACACCGCACGATGGTGCTCCGGGAGTAGCGCCAGCCGGTGTGGTCGCGCGTCCAGGCGCATCGGGCCTCCTGCCAGAGGTTGATGCGCGTGCCTGGGAGCAGCACACCGCGCACGCATGCCCCGCCGCCGAGCGCGGAGCGCGGCACCCACACTCGGGGTGCTGATGAGGCCGGCGAGCCCCAAGCTCCGGGCGAGTGCTCCCATCTCGACGGGACGCATCGTCACGCGCGTGCAAGGAGGTCCACCCTTGCATGCGTGTCGCCACGAGGTGAGCACACCGAGGTGCTCACCCGCGCCCTCCCCTTAGGGCCACCGAGAGTGAAGCGTCCGGCAGCGGACCGCTTTTTCTTTTGGGAGGGAGAGAGCGCGCCGCGAGTGGCAGATGGCAGCCACCGC
>LGRX02014642.1:0-10813 GCA_001247695.2 Cymbomonas tetramitiformis | reverse complement strand
GTCAGCTTTTGTGAGGGTTTCGCGATGCTTCTTTCCACAGCAGCAATGGGCGCGTGAAATTTCAGGTGCTAACATAATCTTCCGGTGCTTTAGCGATGTTACTTCGTTGGAATGTCTGCGAAAAAATGGAAGTGTTAAAACGTGTTGGAAGTCAGCTTTTGTCAGGGTTTCGCGATGCTTCTTTCCACAACAGCAATGGGCGCGTGAAATTTCAGGTGCTACCATAATTTTCCGGTGCGTTAGCGACTCAGTGTAATTGCAGGAGCCAATTTCAATCCTCGCGAAACCACCTCCAGTAGAATTTATATCTTCTGTTGGAGTGAATGTTTCACAAGCACATGATAAGATGGGTATCTTCAGTGATGTTGATGGCATCAAGTTGCCAAGTATATTCTTGCCGAATCAGCATTCCATAATTGGTACATTTATTTCACACTTTTATGCGAATATGCACACTGATGCATCTTTCTTATGCACCGGTTTACAGTCGGGCGATACTTCAAGAGACACTTGGCCTTGTCAACCGATGCTTTCAACGACACCACGACTGACTCAGATGTCACAAATGAGCTCAACAATATTTCCAACTTGCTTACCGCCGAAGCAATCTGATTTAGTTTGCAGCCGATATGCTCATGCATACCATCCTGTCAATATGAATAATATTTTGAGCAACCGGTTTGCACGTCACATGCATCCTTCTTCGACCGGCTTCTCGGATGCACATGCATTTTTCAAATGGACAAATGACACACATAAGCACAATTTTCTTGTTACTCCGATACTTGGTAAGAGTGCTAATAAATCCTTTGTGCACAGAATTTCGAGCACATATGGGAAGTCACATTGCATGTCCCCACTTGATGCATGGGGGCTTCATTCCGACAATTCTAAGGAGATTGTAGCCGCATGTGTGAATTTATTCTTCGAGGAGTTTGGACCGTTCATCAACCGGAATGTTTCTTTGTTTTCACAATTTATTGACTATATCGTGAGACACCATACCGTCACGAAAGATTTTGATAGATTGTCGCCTCAATTTTGCTCACCTTATGATCGGGGGGCATGTCCGGTGAAGAAGGTTACTTACCGTGTTAAGGACCCTTATCTTGCACCAAATGAGACACACCATCTATACTCGTTGTATACCGGCTTGCTCCAACGTGCACATCAAACGAATATTGCCGATCCTTATTGCTGGACAGTTTGTGATACTTCATTCTCGGGGTGGTATGCACCGCGCATTCCGTGTGTCATTGAGAGACATAGGGATCCCTTTGCTTTCCTCTTTTTTGTTTATGCCGTCCACAAGTTCATGGGTAATCGAGTGTTTAATTACGAAATCGACCGAGTCAATGGGCATTTGCATTACTACATTGGCAATATGTCTTGGGCTCCAAAGACTACCAATGCCGGCAAAGAGACATAATCATTTATGTAGGTTTCTTAGTATGGTAGACGCATAATGGTGTTATCCGTCAACTCTTATATAACCACTTGCTTGTTGCTTACAATTTACATGATTGGCATAATTTGTTCAAAGTATTTCAGTTCCATTTGCAAATTTATTAGTATCTTCTTCCTCTCCCTATACTCATTTCCTTCCTCATGACGTCATGAGTATCGATCGCATTTAGACAAGATGTATGCCGTACGTGGGTGCAGCAAATAGGTCCCTTATTGAAGGGGGTGGGAGAGGGGAAATACTAATATCCCCTGATTTACTAACAGGGTGGACATATTACATCATTTCATTTTTGAGCATTTATACACGAAAGATATGGATGTCGATGATGACTCGGATATTCAGTCTTACGGGTTTGAGGGTAATACTTTTTCATCCTCGCCTCCAGATTTTAATTATATGATCTGTCCGAGCGTTCATCCGCGCAGATTTTAATCATGTGATCAATCCGAGCGTTGCTGACGCTTGTGAGATTGACACATCTGTATTTGCTTCACATCGGCCGTGTTTTGCTCTCATTCTGCACCACAACGCCTTGCATACGGGCACGCGCAGGTATACGTCTCACCGGGCGGAAACTAGAATGTTGCTATGCAAATCGTAGCAGAACCTGTGCGTATGCAAGCTTGATTAGCTCCGGACTTAGCAGTGTTCACTTTACAGTATAACGTCTTCATGTTTATGTGTATATTTATACCAACAAGACGTGACTGGCACTGTTAACCCTCTGGGAATTATTTATTATACTTATGCCATCCATACGTGCTGGTATATATCGCGGCACATTTTTTAGCATCTTGTCTGTGGCACTCATCGCCTGTATATTTATAGGGACAGGGTACGGGCGCTGGGAACTCTTCCGTTATCCCGATGACTGCATGTCACGGCTGCGTCTGTCGCGTGAGACTGTGACCACAATGAACGTCGCCGGCAGCAGACGGTGAACACATGTCACATCGACATCGCGGACACCATTGCCGCTGCCGATGCCGTTGCGTGACTGCTTACTCGTTACAGTACTCACTCGTTCTTCGTTGACCCATCCCAATCCGCAATTGCATCGTAAAATTCTTCAGCTACAGTACGCAATTTCTTCAACGTTCCGCCGCCTCATGGGGCGGGTGCTGTGACTGCTGTGATACACGCAGGGATTTCCAAAGTGCTCGGCTACTTTTATTTTTCAGTTCGCTTATCATAATGTGTAAACTTATGATACTATGTGTGCGCAGGTCATGTCGCAGGTATCCGATGGCGAGGAGGGACGCGCGCTCTTGAGATGTGGAAGTCGAGGTTGGCGAATGCCAACCTTGCTTGGGATGAAACCCAACCATATCGAACTTATCGTATATATTTCACGTTTGCATCCTTGGCATCTATGCAAAGTATGAGGAGCATTGAGTGGACATAAGTCCTAGGCTGTTTTGGTTTTGGGTTCATGGCGCATTCGTGACCTCTTGGGGTGTGGAAGTCGAGGTTGGTCTAAACCAACCTTGCTTGGGATGAAACCCAACCACATCGAACTTATCTCATCGGTACATTTTGCTCAATGAACCTGTAAGGTTTGAGCCTCAAACGGCTAGGACAAGTTCGTAGGCTGATTTTGTTTTCCATGATTTATTACTACCCCAAAAAACAAAATCAGCCATCGCCTTAACGTTCTCGAAAGACCTTCAAACTTGTAATATATATTACTTAACTAAGATAGGTGCGATAAGATAATCCGATGTGATTGGGTTTCATCCCAAGCAAGGTTGGTTTAGACCAACCTCGACTTCCACACCCCAAGAGGTCGCGAATGCGCCATGAACCAAAAACCAAAACAGCCTAGGACTTATGCTCACTCAATGCTCCTCATACTTTGCATAGATGCCAAGGATGCAAACGTGAAATATTTATATCTTAATACGATACGTTCGATATGGTTGGGTTTCATCCCAAGCAAGGTTGGCATTCGCCAACCTCGACTTCCACATCTCAAGAGCGCGCGTCCCTCCTCGCCATCGGATACCTGCGACATGACCTGCACACACATAGTATCATAAGTTTACACATTATGATAAGCGAACTGAAAAATAAAAGTAGCCGAGCACTTTGGAAATCCCTGCGTGTATCACAGCAGTCACAGCACCGTTCGCCCCATGAGGCGGCGGAACGTTGAAGAAATTGCGTACTGTAGCTGAAGAATTTTACGATGCAATTGCGGATTGGGATGGGTCAACGAAGAACGAGTGTCACAGTAACGAGTAAGCAGTCACGCAACGGCATCGGCAGCGGCAATGGTGTCCGCGATGTCGATGTGACATGTGTTCACCGTCTGCTGCCGGCGACGTTCATTGTGGTCACAGTCTCACGCGACAGACGCAGCCGTGACATGCAGTCATCAGGATAACGGAAGAGTTCCCAGCGCCCGTACCCTGTCCCATATTTATAATGCCTGATTGGGTTCCGCATAAACAACGTGCACCCAAGCGGCGTTACGATGATTTACATCAGGGAGGAAGAAGAAATGGAACTCAATATAGTCAGGTATAAGACTTTTCGACGACTGTTCTTATTATACCGTGCTGGGATGCCCATCATACATGTACCATTTATGTCACGCTGTATAATTCTATTTCGTGATTTGCTGAATCCCTATCCAGCGAGGGCGCATCTCTATAATTATACAAAAACATCTGTCTCGTGTCTGCTGTAATAAGATGCTGTGTTGTGTCTATCGTATCAAACCGTGTCACACGACAGTGGACACTGTATGTCTCATCAGTTCTGGGCAAGTTTCTAGTTTGAGGAAGTTCGTGAGCACTGACGTGAGGCACATCATGAACTCGAGGCAAACTACCCTTGCACCGTGATAATGAATATCCTCTGCAACATCCGAGAGTCTCTCAAATCGATCCTGAGACCTTACAAAAAAGACTTTTCACATATATTTATGTTTTGCACTCGTGTAGCTTCTTTTGTACTCAACTGGCAGTACGACCATCTTTCTGCTCCCCGGTGCTCGTGAAAACATACACTCCAGTTTTTGCTACGATGAACTTCTGCAACAAGCAGTATCTGCGAAGATAAACATAGGACGCAGGTGCGACTGTCGTATGTTTTCATGTATCTATGGCGCAGGGCAAAGCGTGACTGGCATCTGATTTTTCCAACACCTGGAGTGCGCTTGTGTCTAACTCTAAGACCTGCGGTCGGGATCCTCGATGACTTTGAGCCCAATTGTGAAAGTAGGTTTCAGATTTCTTACGAGCGAGAGCGCCAAGGGACATCTTATCCGACTGAGTATCAACTGTTGCAGACAGGGAAATATGAAAAACAAAAAGTGGCATAACCCGCAGTTCCAACGAGGCTCCTTCTGCGCCATGCTGTTGTGCCAAGCGGGCATGTTTGGCCGTTTAGCCGCAGGTTCGTATCTCCTTGCGGCACTGCAAAGCAGCAAGCCTTGAATTCCGCCTCTCTACTGCTGATTGCGCTCGTGAAAAGCGAGTAAAATAATCGGTCTTGGATTCCTAGCTGCCAAAGGGACGCCATAGTCAACGCCTGCTCCGAACGAAGCATGCCGGGCTTTTTGGCCGATGATGCCATTCGCATACCACGCCCGCCGCGCCGTCCAGGCGAGATATCATGCATGGGAAACCGAGCTGGTGCACGCGGAACTTTTAACGATGGGATCTTCGATAGCTTGCGGATTCACAGCGTGTGTGACTGTGTGTGGCTGTCCTTGTGGTACCTTTCTGGCGGGAACTGTGTATTGGGGAACGCGGCAGACTAGTCTCCCTTTGCTGCAAGATGCAGGGAGTTATGAGCCCTTTTCTGTGGTGCCCCTTGAATTTTGCGGGGATTACTTCGGTTCCCGCATGCTTGGTAGTTTTTTTCCATCCCGTGTCCGTGCCAAAAGTACTTGCTAGACACTTTTGAATCGCATGGGGCGCCCAGGACAAGCAGGGGAAAGCCTTGTGTTGGCGTGCGCTGCAGCTGGGTTTTCGCTCTCATTGACTTGACTTTGACTTGCCTTGGTCGGGCACTAAAATAGAGTCTTTCCACGGGAACCTGCAGTGCGTTGGAAGGATGCCCAACGACCCCACACATTTTTTTTCTGGTATGCGCGTGTGGTATTTTGTCACGTCCCCGCCCTGTTCCTGTATGCTTCTCTCATCCACTGGGACGACCTGGGATGACTACGGTGGGTTGACTTTAGTTGACGTGCCTCATGGTGTTCAGTGTGCGTGAGTTGGCATTTTTTATTGGACACAGCATGTCTGAATATGCTTTTAAATATGATCATTGTGTCTCAATGTGTGTGAGTTGGCTTCAGTTGGCGAATGGTAAACTGCCACGTGCTCACACATGCCTCTTTAATCCACCAGCTTAATGATGGGTTGGCCTTGGCTAGTGTGCCTCTGGCCATTCGGTGTGTGTGTGGGTGAGGCCTGGAGCTCCAAGCCACTCGGTGTGTGCATGTGTGGGTGAGGCCTGGAGCTCCAAGCCACTCGGTGTGTGCATGTGTGGGTGAGGCCTGGAGCTCCAAGCCACTCGGTGTGTGCATGTGTGGGTGAGGCCTGGAGCTCCAAGCCACTCGGTGTGTGCATGTGTGGGTGAGGCCTGGAGCTCCAAGCCACTCGGTGTGTGCATGTGTGGGTGAGGCCTGGAGCTCCAAGCCACTCGGTGTGTGCATGTGTGGGTGAGGCCTGGAGCTCCAAGCCACTCGGTGTGTGCATGTGTGGGTGAGGCCTTCGGACCTCGAGCGGTGCACGCAACCCACCTTCACGTCTTCGGGTATCACTGCGTGTGGCGGCTTTTCAATTGGGAGGGGTGGTGGGAGGGCGGAGGGGTGCTGTGTGCTAGATCCTGGGGTTTATGTGTTTGGGCTCAACGATTTCGGGCAGCTGGGAGACGGCACTACAACTTCCCGCACTTCAGGGGTACAGTTGACGAACGCTGATGGAGTCGTAGAAGCGTCTGCAGGCGAGAAGCACACCGTATTTCTCACTTCGGATGGGAGGGTCTATTCCACGGGATACAACACATATGGGCGACTGGGCGACGGGACGCAAGAGGACAAAAGCTCGCCCGTCCAGGTGTTCAGCAGCTACACCGTGACAGCCGTGGAGGCTGGGGGGTGGCACACAGTTGTCACGACCGCCGAGGGGCAGGCGTATGCTGTTGGGTACAACGGGAAAGGGCAACTGGGTTGTGGCGAGAACGACGACTATAACATGACGTATGAGCTGACGCCCATGGCTGTGTTGAGTGGGCACACCGTCATCGGAGCTTCTGCCGGGTACCAGCACACGGTGTTCCTCACGGCATCTGGGGCGGCCTACACAGCCGGCTGGAACAGTAATGGGCAGCTCGGAGACGGCACCAAGACCAATGCGTATCTGCCGGTGGAAGTGCTGAGTGGGCACACAATCACGGGAGCGGGCGCCGGGATGTATCACACGGTGTTCCTCACTTCGGAGGGGCAGACGTACTCTGTTGGAAGCAACGCGTTTGGGCAGCTAGGAGATGGTACAAAGACAAACCGAGTGACGCCAGTGCGCGTTATGAGCGCGCACACAGTGGCAAGTGTGGCCGTAGGTGACCAGCACACGCTCTTAGTAAACTCCGAGGGGGAGGCATACGCATGCGGGATGAACGGATATGGGCAGCTGGGCGATGGAACAAAAACCCACCAGAGTACACCCGTGCGGGTGATGAGCTCCCACACGGTCACGGGCGTGGCTGCTGCGTCATCCAACAGCGTGTGGCTGGTGTCCAGCGAGGAGGTATACGCCTGTGGATGGAATGATTATGGACAAGTAGGAGACAACACCACAACGTCTCCGAGCACTCCGGTAAATGTGCTGAACGATCATCCAGTGACGAGAGCAACCGTGGGATCCGGCCATTCCGTCTTCACATATCCAGCGAGCTCAGGTTTGCTCCTGAGATTCTCATCCCTCAGTCAGAGCTCTACCCTGGATTGCCTTTGCTGTTCACGTTCAACCAGAATGCCTCCGGCAGGGCGCCTCTGTTCAATGTAT
This sequence comes from Cymbomonas tetramitiformis, assembly GCA_001247695.2. Lineage (NCBI taxonomy): Eukaryota > Viridiplantae > Chlorophyta > Pyramimonadophyceae > Pyramimonadales > Pyramimonadaceae > Cymbomonas > Cymbomonas tetramitiformis. The sequence goes on along the minus strand of LGRX02014642.1, from coordinate 3,322 downwards.
CGCGGCGCGCCGTGCGGGCGCCGGGTTTCTATGTGAATTCGTCCCGAAAGAGGAAGCTCTAGTCTTCAACTCCCTCCAGCTTAAGAACGACACGCGGACGCTGGGCTCTGTTCTTCATGTGACACTCTGAAAACCGCATCGTTTCGATGACCGGAAACAGAAAATCGAAGAAAAACCCTCCTTAGCTTCTTTTGACTATGATGTAAAGTTGTCATCTTGTGATTTAGGGCGAGCTCGTTAAGGTGTATGCTGGTGTGTACTGAATAAAACGTGTACATCACAGATTCATATCCGCCTCCTTCATCTTCACCCCCGCCACCTTCACCTTCATCCCCGCCTCCTTCACCTTCATCCCCGCCTCCTTCACCTTCATCCCCGCCTCCTTCACCTTCACCCCGCCTCCTTCATCTTCACCCCGCCTCCTTCACCTTCATCCCCGCCTCCTTCACCTTCACCCCGCCTCCATCACCTTCACTCCCGCCTCCTTCATCTTCACCCCCACCTCCATCACCTTCACCCCCACCACCATCGCCTTCATCCCCACCTCCATCACCTTCACCCCGCCTCAATCACCCTCACCCCGCCACCACCAGCTTCACCCCGCCTCCTACACCTTCACCCCCACCCCATCACCTTCACCCCCACCTCCTTTACCCCCACCTGCATCACCGTCACCCCCACCAGCGCCGCGTCTCACCCCCACCTGCATCACCTCCACCCTCACCTGCATCGCCTTCAACCCCGCCTCCATCCCCACCGCCAACCCCTCGCACAGGTACCTCAGTTCTCCCTTTGGCGCCTCTGCTGGTGCAGATCCTCAGCTGTGCTGACTCAGCCGTGCTGGCGCGCTTCTCAGCGTCGCCATATTCTCGGCTGAACTGATCGGCCCGCTTATGGCTGCATGCTGCTCCCTCCTCTCACCCTAAAACCGCAAACCGCCAGAGCCTTCTGTTTCTTTCGACAATCGTTCTCTTCTCCCTGCATCTCTACTGCCAAGAGGTACACTGCACAGCATTTATCAAATGAATAGCTGCTCTCTTTTGTGCCAGCGTGACTGGAAAGTCTATTTGTGATTGCTGCGCTTTTAGTACAGATTCCGTGGCAACTGCTCAGAGATTCCGTGGCAACTGCTCAGAGATTCCGTGGCAACTGCTCAGAGATTCCGTGGCAACTGCTCAGAGATTCGGGTTTGGGTGAGGTGGGAAGTGCAAAAGAACAGAGCTGAATCGGTCTATTCTCGGAGCCCCACTTTTGCACTTGGCAGGATGCTGGGCACTCGCTAGTGATTCAAAGTGGGAGTTCTCCGTTCAGTGTCATTTGGGGCCCAAACGGTTCCCTGAAATCAGTCATTGCTCTCCCGGCTCAATTTCAACTTCTCTTCTGACACTCACATCAATGCCGTGTCACACCGTGCGCACCGCTCCGCTGCGCACTGTGCCGTGTCACGCCGTGCGCACTGCGCACCGCTCAAGTCGTCAGGTCAAGTCATCAGCTCAAATTGTCAGCTTAAGTTGTCAGCTCAAGTCATCAGCTCAAATCATCAGCTCAAGTCATCAGCTAAAGTCATCAGCTCAAGTCATCAGCTCAAGTCGTCAGCTCAAGTCATCAGCTCAAGTCATCAGCTCAAGTCATCAGCTCATCACCTAAGTGCCCCTTTACATGCTGCATCCCTCGAGCCCTCCCAGCGCTCCAGGAGCTCCGTCAGCCGCAGCACCCCCGACCAGGGGACCATCAGTCCCCCCGTGGCGGGGTGGTTGACGCCCCTTCTGCCGGTCCAGCTCCACCGGCAGCCCGCTCTTGTGTGCTTCCGCTTCCATCGCAAACCCGACAAACCCGAAGCCTAGGCCTGGAACCGCCGGAGGATACCCCCGTCCACTGGCCGCAGCGGCAGCGCCACACTGTGCACCGTCACCACGCGCGGAGCTGGCAGCGATGTCCTCTCGGCCACGGTCTTGCCAGCCGCTCTCTGCGGCGCCTGTGTGCGGCGAAGCCATGCTCCTCAACTGCGTTGTCACCTCGCAGCCGCTTGCCAGCCCTAATGAAGCCCGCCTTCCTCGTGGAGACCGGTGGTCGCTGTCGGACTTCGGCCAGGTCGCCTACACAGGGAGCCTCGTGCCGGCAGCCACACCGCGCGGCTCAGCCTGCACAGGGAGCCTCGTGCCGGCAGCCACACCGCGCGGCTCAGCCTGCACAGGGAGCCTCGTGCCGGCAGCCACACTGCGCGGCTCAGCCTGCACAGGGAGCCTCGTGCCGGCAGCCACACCGCGCGGCTCAGCCTGCACAGGGAGCCTCGTGCCGGCAGCCACACTGCGCGGCTCAGCCTGCACAGGGAGCCTCGTGCCGGCAGCCACACCGCGCGGCTCAGCCTGCACAGGGAGCCTCGTGCCGGCAGCCACACCGTGCGGTTCAGCCTGCACAGGGAGCCTCGTGCCGGCAGCCACACCGCGCGGCTCAGCCTGCACAGGGAGCCTCGTGCCGGCAGCCACACTGCGCGGCTCAGCCGGCACAGGGAGCCTCGTGCCGGCAGCCACACCGCGTGGCTCAGCCTGCACAGGGAGCCTCATGCCGGCAGCCACACCGCGCGGCTCAGCTTACACAGGGAGCCTCGTGCCGCCAGGCACACCGCGCGGCTCAGCCTGCACAGGGAGCCTCGTGCCGGCAGCCACACCGCGCGGCTCAGCCTGCACAGGGAGCCTCGTGCCGGCAGCCACACCGCGTGGCTCAGCCTGCACAGGGAGCCTCGTGCCGCCAGCCACACCGCGCGGCTCAGCCTGCACAGGGAGCCTCGTGCCGGCCGCCACACCGCGCGGCTCAGCCTGCACAGGGAGCCTCGTGCCGCCAGCCACACCGCGCGGCTCAGCCTGCACAGGGAGCCTCGTGCCGGCAGCCACACCGCGTGGCTCAGCCTGCGCAGGGAGCCTCGTGCCGGCAGGCACACCGCGCGGCTCAGCCTGCACAGGGAGCCTCGTGCCGGCAGCCACACTACGTGGCTCAGCCTGCACAGGGAGCCTCGTGCCGGCAGCCACACCGCGCGGCTCAGCCTGCACAGGGAGCCTCGTGCCGGCAGCCACACCGCGCGGCTCAGCCTGCGCACGGAGCCTCGTGCCGGCAGCCACACCGCGCGGCTCAGCCTGCGCAGGGAGCCTCGTGCCGCCAGCCACACCGCGCGGCTCAGCCTGCGCAGGGAGCCTCGTGCCGGCAGCCACACCGCGCGGCTCAGCCTGCACAGGGAGCCTCGTGCCGCCAGCCACACCGCGCGGCTCAGCCTGCACAGGGAGCCTCGTGCCGGCAGCCACACCGCGCGGCTCAGCCTGCACAAGGA
>LGRX02014639.1:0-19799 GCA_001247695.2 Cymbomonas tetramitiformis | reverse complement strand
GACAATGCGGTACGGTCGCACCGGTGTCGCGGTGAAAGGCGACCTTCTTCGAGATGGACTGTGACCAATTGCCCCCCTTGGGTAGGGGCGAGGCCGCGAAGCGGATTTTGGGCCGTCGGTCCGGCTTGTCCGCGCGGGGAGTGAATCCCCGCAGGGACGGCTCGGACTCAGCGGAGGCGACAAACGCGGCCAACTGCCGCTTCAAGTCGAGGACCATCGTCCGCAAATCCACGAGCTCACCGGCTCCTCCGGAGGCATCGGTGGTCCCCTCCATGAAATGCGTGCCGTGAGAATACCGGTGTGGTGCGGACGCCGTGGCGGTGCCCGCCCGCACGTGTTCGGAGTAGCATTCACGCACCCATTGTTGAATCGTGAGGAGGTCATGAACGGCTCGTTGATCGTCGAGAAGCAACCGGGACACCACCGGTTGGTAGAAGGTGGTGTCGAGCGCCCTGATGGACAGCGCCTTCACGTCCTCGTCCAGGAGTGTGGCCCGCGTCCTCGCAGCCTTCAGAGCGGCGTTGAAGTCTCCGATGTCCGATTTTGTCATGCGGGTCCACGCCCGCATAGATGCGGAGACCCAACATGTCCGCTTGACCCTGAAAGGGGTCACCCGCTGGGATCATCCGGCGGGCGAATTCGAGAAGGACGCGCTTACCGTCAGCCGGGAAGCTGGAGTGGGACGAATCCATCCAGTCCGCCGCGGGCGACATGGGGTCGACCATCAGCTCGAGCGTGGAGTACAAAAATTGCTGGCCTCCACGCGGACGGCCAGGGTCGCGTCGTCGAGCACGAAAAGCGGAGCAAACCCAAGGTCCTCGGTCACGAAGGCCGTCTGTAGTGCGGAGACCATCTTCGCGAAGAGTGCCGACGCGTGGGACTCCGTCCCGGAAAATCTACCATCTTTGTTCTCGAACAACTTCTGACGGACGGACTTGGCGATCTTCATGTCAAAGTGCTCCCTCTGTAGGGTACGCACTGAAGCCAGGAACGCAGCTCCCGCCGAATTAGCAGCCGGCTGAGCTGCCGGCGGCGTCGCTGGAGTGTTCGTGGCTACTATCCAAATTCATGGTCCTCCCACAAGGACCAACGCGCGATGACTAAAATATTATGAGTGCCACATGGATCTTTGAGGCGTATACGTGCTTTTGGCATCATATTTATGAGTCAATTGAATAATTTCCCCTACAGGATCGCCCGCGCGTGTGCTAGAGGGGCGTGCTTAAAGGTTGCGCTTTTGATATGTTTTTTATCGAAATCGTCGAAAAAAAAATGGTCCTCCCACAAGGACCATAGTCTTTAACCTCTGAGCCGGTAACGCTATTTCCGGCCAAAAATGCATGTTTTGTGTGGGAAGCGGGTGTGGTGCTCACATACATAAGCATGCCACGGTGATTATATATGTTTTCGACACCTATCGCAACTACAAATTGAGCTATTGTATGAACATCTATGGCATATATATCGTGAGATATACCGATTATACAAGCAAAACTTCTCCAAATTTTAGCAATCGATTTTACGCAAAAGCGATTCTTGGTCGCCTAAGGTCTCTTAAGCGGTTGCCGTTAGTACGATGCTATCGGCCTTGGCCATGTTTAAACTTTTGTCAGTCATATGTTGAGTTAAATGTGCCTACATCTCGATATACGTGGCCTTTTTACGAAAAAACCATGAAAAAAACATGCGAGTCTTCAATGTTTTTCATACTTAAGCAGTGTTTTCCATACTTAAGCGATCAGCCTGCGTGTATTTCACATATAAGCGAGGATGTATAGCCCTTAGCACTCATATATCGATATGTGATGGTTGAATGTGGCATACCCTGAACATATATGGTCATGCACATTCATATCAATGTCAAAGTTGTCTAAATCATGCAGATTTGAGACGACTTCCGTTTCAAAATTGGCTATAAAAAGCATTATTGTCGGTTCAAATTGTTATGAATATGATAAGAGTGTATGTGTATCCCATACAAATCTGCCATGGAGTGATGCATGCATGCTCACTATGCACACATACCCCAGGTTGTATCATGTCTAGAGTTCGTCTAACCCGTTTTGGTGAGCACGCGTGCATGCGAAACCAAAAGGACCGCGGGTGGTTTGTTACGATATCGTAACGGCTACCGGCTAAGAGGTTAAGCGTCCTAGCGGTTGCATGGTGCGCGGTGTTGGCCGCTCATGGTCGCACACCTTGAGTTTATGACCAAATATGAAAAGTTAGTTGGATAGTCCACACTCTAGTCGCCATCTAAACTCTCGTTTACCGTGGCGGGTGATCACTCCCGAGTGAAATAATGATTTTGTGATTTTTGCACTTCTAATTTTCACTTCGCGTCAAGCTAACGAGTGCACATCGCTCACATACTTGCCCATATGGCTTATGTTAAGCTTTCAAAAATCATTTTATGGATATACTTCAAAAGTTTAAGCACCATACGCTCCTACCACACTGTGAATGCACTCTAGCGGGCATCGTGGATAATGGGTCATGTTTGCACCGATTATCCCATTCCGGCTAAAAAACCGACTAAAAAGGTGTACGGTTGTTAATACACATTAGAGATGGCCAATATATGCACTCCAACATGACGTATGACCCAAATATGATGGGGACATGTGTATAAAATCGATATGATCGCATGGACGCAGGTGTAGGCTGCACATACTATTCCCAAAAAAATATTGACGATATCATATATTTTTGTGCCTTTTTGAATTTTCAAAAAAATGCAATCTGAAAAAGTTGAGGGTGCTTGTCGCAAATGCGAACGCCATGGATATATTAGGTGGATCCAGGCCGGACCAAGCATCGAAGTAATTGATATATGTCCCATTGATACTAAAAATCATTGGGCGCGCCTTCTAGATCCGAACCAATGCCCAATCAAATTCTTGCAACATTGGTCCTTGTGGGAGGACCATAATCGAGTATGGTCCTCCCACAAGGACCATGGGATAGTAGCCATTCGCATGTCTGGCAGCAACGGAATAAAACATTGTGGACAACGCACGCCGGCGATTCGCCATGCTAGCGGTGGATCCAGTGGAAGCGACCATGATGAGATAGACTGGAGGGACGGAGTGAGGCAATGAGACGTGAAAATGCGGAAGTCGCGGGCGCCCAAGAAATGTGGTGGGTCGCCGATACAGCTGCTGTGAGAGATCAGGAATTCCGGGAAGTCGTGTGGTAAAGGCGGCCGATACGTAACGGTGTGGTAACCAACCAGAAGACGTAAACCAGTCCAACGTCAAGTCCCGTAAGAAAAAATGACCTCAAAGGCCTACAGCGCGCCGTAAATCAACCCACAAAACTTAGGCCATACCCGTGACTGCCGGCACCCTCACGCGCGGAGCGCCTCACTCCATCCCAAGCGTCCGGCTTTAGCCAATCATGTTGGCAGTGTCGCAGTGGCTAAATAAAGCGTAAGTGGGGCCAAACCAGTCAGATATATAGTTCCGCTGTAATATACATCTAGCTGGAGAGATAAACCCTGAGTCGAGGGTTACGATATCAGAACGGTTAAAAGTCTGTTAGATAAAAGTAGAGATAACATAAATACCTAACGGGTGTTTCCCGTCTACTGATGACGGTCACCCAGCCTACTATAGGAAGTGACATGTGACAGTTTCGGGTGTCACAGTGTCAAATCCAGCATTGTGTCTTACATTTTCTGACTCTCCTAGTCAGTCACCACCCACAGTGCTGGGGTGGTGTATTGAAATCTGTATAGGCAGCCCTGACCGGGAGTCCCGGTGCAGGCCCCTATGGCAGATCTCTAGGACCAACACTGGACTGCTGACTGATCTGTAGGTTCGTGCTGTGACACACGCTGTGTCACAGGCAGGCTAGACTCCGAGACCGTCCGAGACCGTTCCGGGTATATCTAGCTTAGGGTTTATTTATCTTGAGAGTTTATCCGCACACAGTTCGGGACCTCTGATATCTAGTGAACTAGGATATTCCGGCACGAGTCTTCTGCTGGGTGTGACCCGGCTGACAGTGAGGATGCGGTTCGGCAGCCTCCAGCACCTCGTCAGGGATGCGGCACACCGCCTTGGGGGGTTGGCCGCTCTTTGGCAATTGTTGTGATGGTGTGTGCACTCCTTTGTGTTTGCGCCACCGCGGCGCCACTCTCCGCTGCGACTCTTGGCGAGGCATGCGCACCGGGCCACACCGACCTGGAGGTCGGTGGTGCTGCTGAGGCAACCAACGGCACATCTCCGTTAAATTTTACGGCTTTGACATGCTACGAGGCCGGCTTGGGCACAGTACTCAGTAATAAGAAAACCCGCCAACAAGAAAGTAGCCAGCTTTGCTGGGGGGTGCCTGATTTGGTGAATATTGCTGGCTGGCTTTTTTGAGCTATCAAATATGGGGTGATAAGAAATATGGGCGCTGGCGCCATATTCCTTATCGGTGCGCCGCAGGCAATTTTTAAAAAATGTCGCATTTTCACGGGTTTATCAATGAAAGTTTAAGAAAATTGCTGGCTGATTGAAACAAAATGACCCACTATTCTTACGATTTTCATAGACGTCGGCGGGGGGGGTATCCAAGTTGGCGAATATTGTCGGGCCGGTCCCAAATCTCCGGTTTCCGTATTACCGAGTGATTACTACATGCCTGTGCGGCGGGCTGGCTCAGCAGTGCAACCGCCAGCTAGTGGCTAGAAAGTAAATCATGCCACTCCTGCACAGTGAATTTGACCGTAGTTGTATGTGCAGAGGGGTCCGATGACGGACCGGTTTTAGATTTTCAACTCTTGACTGGGAACAACCCTGCCAGAAAGGACAGGCCTTCCCCTAGAACTCAGTTCCCACCGCTCTACTAGATGATGTTTGTTCAGGGGTTACAACTTCGGCTGGCCGGTCACCACACTAGGTGGTGTGCTGGAATAGTCACACCGCCTGATTATGTGACTCTTCCCGTAGTAGTGTTTGTGACTGTCACCCGGACCAGAACCCTAACTGTTTATGCCCATATAACGGGTTAACTTATCAACTTTAATACATTCTGAGAAAACTATCACTGAGTGATTATATCCCGGGTCTTAGGGGTATATCCAACAGCTCTGATGATTGTGAGGATTACTCCCAGAACCCTCCGGGGTACTGGGACGAGTCTGATTTTGACGACGAGAATGACGAGTCTCAGAACCGTCCAGGGTACTGCGTGGGACGAGTCGGATTTTAGTGGCGAGGATTATTCCCCAGACCCCGCAATTTCTTTTCCCCACTTGGGGGTTTCTCAGCCCGGTGCTCCCCTCGAGTCTGAGGTTGATTCGTTTGCAGAAACCGCAGATATTTCTTCACTTGGAAACGGCGATGTTTTTTATTTCTTGCGAGCAGTCCGAGGCCTGGGACGACGAGGCCAACGACGATTACGAAACTGCCGAGGGTGGTTACACCGCTGCGGAGTGGGACGCTTGGGAGGCCTCCCACAACGCGCACTGGCATGATCACGAAGCCTACCAGCTCTACCGGGGTGGTCCAGGATTTCCCGACGATTCTGCTGTCGGCGGACAGTCTGATTACGTGGATTACGACGACGATTATGGTGGCCATGGGGACTACGACTCTGGTGGCGCCTACGATGACTACGATGATGGTGGCTATTACGATTGATTGCTTTCCTTTTATTTAGCTGCGACGTATCCGGGCGCGACGGTATTTTATCTCTTTTATTTGTTGATTTACTCACGACACTTGTCGGCTGCGCTTTATTTCTTTTCTATCTGTTGAATTACTCACGACACTACTGTAGTCGGCGGCGACTCTGTTTGTTTCTGGTTGGATCAGACACAGTATTATTCCCTATAGTTCGATGTACACCGTTGTAAGACCCCAGAGGAGGTCAATTTTTTGGTGACAACATTTATTTTTGAGATTCTACTAGTACTACTACTTGCCAGCAGAGATTTGAGACGTGGGCCGGACACGAGCGTGCTCTGAATTTATGAGAATCGGCAGACTTTTTGAAGTTCAGACGTCCACTCGACGTGCAGATTTTGAAAATTGAAACTTAGCCACTCAGCATTTATTTACCTAGTTGTCGCTATAGCACGCACTATATATGCTTACTTGTGATCGTGTGTGTTAGACTTCCGACCTGTGACATGTTGCTGACTAGATAACTATACACGCTTGAACTTAACTAGTCAGGGTGGTGTGTTTGTCACTGTCACTAGCTTGTGTGTCCTCAGGTGAGGCGGTGTGCTGGAATATCGGTATCGACAGTCGAGATCCACCTCGATATCGATATCCCGGTCTGTCACCTTTGGTGCGTCACACGTGACACGAGTTCCTAGAGAATAACCTATATATTCTATCTAATGTTATTCTCGTGGCTTTCGGTTAATCTCTTGCACGCACGTCTCACTGCCTGAGACTGCTTTTCTAGCAGGTTGTAACTCTCAAATATTAGCATGTTTTGGACCCATTGGGACCCCTTGGGACTAATTTGACCGATAGACCCCGACATGGGCACCCCTTGCTTGCTCGCCCATACGGACACGCGGGGCGCGGGCGGTGCTACGCTGCGCTGCACGCGCCGGCGGCACGCACCCAAGTTGGGCCGCGCGGGCGGCCACGGTGCGATACCATAGGCAAAACTTACTATTTAGATTTAGTTTGACGTGTACAAAGCCCTGCAACCACCTACCATGTCGCCACATGGCCCCCCGGACGGGCGCAAGCCGCCCCACCCAAACGGCCGAAAATCGGAAAAAGCCAGATTTCGGCAGTGAGATTCCCGTGGAATGAGCCCCCTCGAGTGCGACCCGCAGGGGGTATGGACCCCTATAACGGGATGTTTTTGGACCCATTGGGACCCCTTGGGACTAATTTGACCGATACCCCGACATGGGCACCCCTTGCACTCATTATTAATGCAGTAGTCTACTACTTCCTTGTATAACTCGTCCTCCCACCCCATGATGGACTGGGCGAGGCAATTCCGTTGACGTACCTCAAGCAAGACGAACGCGTTTTCCGCCTTCGTAACCAATATCTTCGTGTATTGCGCCGAAAGAAGATACGCTGGAACAAGGAAATGTTTCACAGTCGTTGCATGATTGTGGACGTCAGCGGGGCCAAGGTTTTGACGGATACAGTACCTTCGACCTCACAGTACCCTTATTATCGCCAATTAGTACGTGTAATACAGGGTGAATTTGCACACTCCGGTTCAAGCTTTGCGGTACCGCGATGCGCACCAAGCCACGTGGATAAACTATCTTCCATACATCCCAAAAAAGTAATTATAACTTCTTGTCGAGTTAGATGAAGGTCTGCTCTTGGTTTCAGAAGGAGGGGGGATTTTTTGTGAGATATATAGCTACGGATATATATGGATGGGGTTACGGTCAGAATGCTTTCACTTTCGGTGTTTCTCATAAGTGTAGATAAACATAAGACAGTCTCGGCTTTATGCCGGAAACCCTAAACCTGTGGCACCCGTACTGTACCGAGTACTAGTACAGTAGACACTCGCGATTAAGGAATTCACCGTTAGGAATCAGCCATCGTTTTGGGGGTCACGATTTTAGTGATTTGGCTGGCTGGACCCAAAAAAATAAGGAAGAGATCCAAAATAAGGAAGGCGCTCGCTGGCTGGCATGCTTTCGGCAATCTTAACATAAGGAATTGACGCTGGCATAACTTGGCGCGGTGCACATGGCTTTAGGCTAATTATTGCACATGGCATTACTGTAGGCAATTATTGGTGTTATGGTGTGTACACCATAATATCTGTCTGTCTGTCTTCATGTCTGTGTGCAGCTCTCTTAGCTGTTGCCTACTCGCTGGGTCCATTTTATCACTTCGAAAAATCAGCACACAGTTTTCTCGAAAATTTCAGTTTGTAAGGCTGACGTGAGGAAAATAACGAATGGTGCTGGCTGGCTCATGAATCGCGTTCCTTCTAATGAACAATTCATTAGCACGCTGGCGCTGGCGGGGGTCAGATGATTTGAAAATTACCGGCCGGAGCCAGATCTCTCGTTTCATTAAATATATGTTTACCAGACAGATAATGGTGAAGTGACACACGGTGTGTCACATCTGAAGACACCACCTCGACTATTACGGAGGAAGAGTTAGGGTGGAGCGTGGTTGTTGCGCTTGAAAACACGCCATCTCAAGCGGTGGAAACAATTTTCTAGAGGGGGCCTGTCCTCTTGGCCAGGGCGGTCCCAAATCTCTAGCTAGCCGTGCACACAGGGAGGCATCTTGGCCTTGATGCCGATCTAGCACAAGTAGCATTAAAACAACTCTAGCCGGGACTTTGAAACTGGTCCACAAAGCAGAGTTCACTGTAGAAGTTGGTGTCGTCAATCTCAAAGTCCAGATTGAAGAAGTCAAATGTGTCAAAGTCCGGACAACCGAGCCCAGATTGAAGTTGTCGTCGGGGTCAGCGGGTCCAGAGTCCAGAAGGGGGAGTCGTTGAAGAAGTCCATCGCACAACCCCGACAGCCGGGCATCTGCCCGTACACTACCGCCCGTGGAGCAATCCCACGCACAAAGTGCAGAGGCGGTGACGGTGTCGAGCAAAGCCATGCTCACACACATGAACAGCCGGCGTGTTGCTGCCGTGAGAAGATTGCCAATCGACGGTGTCCGGACACCACCAACCCGTGGAGCGGGTGGCGGCACGTCCACATGTAATTCCTCGCCGTCAGACTCCGAGTCAGCCACGCTAGCCGAATCATGCGTGGAAGAAATGTACGGAGGCAGGGGGGTGAAGGATTTAGCTGAAACCTGCGGCTCTGGCTCGAAGAAGCCCAATTTCACAGACATGCCGTCCATGAAGGATTGCTCGAAGGGGGGCTCGTCGTCGACGAATTGCTTCGGAACGATTAGCGCGCCCTCATCGCTCTCGGTTGCCGCTCGCGGCTCAGGCTCCACGATGCTCTCGTCGATCACGGTGGGCGTGGCCGAGCCGAAATGAACCATGGGGAAATGCTGTGGTGTGGATTCAGCACCACCGGCTACCTGCTTCAGCTCACGGAGAGCCGTGCGCTCCTCGTGCACGCGGGTAGCAAGGAGAGAGGGCGGAGAAGGGATTAAACCCGCGTACTCTGCCCGAAGGCCGATGTTGTTGTCGTCGGCGAAGGTAAAAGGCTCCTCGTCGTGACGAACAACGGGTTGATCATGTTGTCCACAAAGTCGAGCGAAGGTGGCGTCGTCCTGGGCGTCGAAGGCGGTCTGGAACCCGGACACAATCTCGTCGTTCTCGTCGGCAGTCACCAAGTCGCACTCCGCGCACGCCATGTCGTCATCCGTGGGGCAATTCGCGGTGTCGTGGAAGTGTCCAGGAGGACAACGCGCGCACTTAGGGACGAAGGCGGAGGAGGCCACGTGAAACGAGATGTTGTGGGCGGAGTACTTCTTGTAGTGGTCCTGCCGCCAATTCCCGTCGGTCTTGAGCGGGTTCGCGGCGAAGCGGAAACTCTTCCGCCCGCCATAGCCCCCAATTCGATTGTTTCGGCCATGGAACTTTCCATCGTCCCTCCTGTTGTGCCCATCCCGCCAACGTGAGGACCGGGAAAGGAGACATCCCGCCTACCGTCAGTCTGCCGGCGGTGGCGGTGAGAGTCAGCGAAACCAGAAAGAGGCCCGTCGCTCTTCGCGATTGAGTCCTTGAGCGTCACGAGAGTCGAGGTGGCGGCCTCCAATTGCTTCTCGAACTCCATGATGAGGTCCTTCACGTTCACGTCACCAGAGTAAAGCATAGTCGGCGAAGTCGAAGGTGTCGATTCAAGCCGCCTCACGCGTCCCGTACCATTCTCGCTCTCCCAAATCTCGAGGATGTGGGCGTAGATGTCCTCGAGGTCGACCTTGGCCAAGTCCACGTCGAGCCGAAGCGGAGTGGTGACCTTGTCGTACATGATGGGGTCGAGGGACGCGAGGAGCTGCTTCTTGGCCACCATGTCGTCGCGAGCGGACCAGAAGGCGAGGTACGGATAGCCGTTAAGCAGGCGTCGAAGTCTTGAATCAACGGATCGGGGTCGAGCTTGGAGTCGAAGTAGATGGCACAAAGCTCCTCGTAGTTCCCAAGCAAGGGGCCGTAGAACACGAGGAAGGAGCCGCTTCGTGACCTCCAGCAAGGTCCGCTTCCCATCTCGCGGCGAAGCGCGTCCAGAAGCGTCCACCCAACGCCTGGCGGGTGAGTGCGGCTTCGTCAAAGATGCCAACGTCGTGAAAAGAATGGCGTTGTAGACGTTGTTAACCTCCTTGGTGGCATCCGCCAAGTCGAAGAGGGTGTCGTTGGCGGGGTCCTTCAGCTCAAATGCTGACTGCAAAGACGTCACCAACGACGTCCATAGCACATTTCGGTCCGATTCGTCACCTCGGAATGACGCATCTTTGGTGCCAAGGGCGTCACGAGACGCTCTCTTGATCAAATATACGTCCCATGAAGAATTCTGAACGGCCACGGCACGTGCCCGTTCAGGAGCCGTCAAAGCCGCCGCCGGAGATGCAGGCGTCGGCCGATAGCGCATTCCCACGTCTCGGGAAAAAATTGTGTCGAGCCGGATTCGGTTGTGAGCCCCCATGCATGGGGGGTGTAGCGTGCGAAGAAACACTCATGATAAAAATCCTATAGGTGGGTACGTCGGGGTAAGGTGGCGATGGCGCGGAGAGGAGGAACTCGCGGAAACGGTAATGGCAAATGCAGTCAAAACGTCCGTAACTGTGAAATCCCAATTGTAGAAATGTGGAAGTCGAGGTACACGTTGCGCAAGAAGTGTTGGATATACCCCTAGGACTCGGGATATATTCACTCAGTGATCAGTTTTCTCAGAATGTAATAAAGTTGATAAGTTAACCCGATATAACGGGCATAAACAGTTAGGGTTCGGGTTCGGGTGACAGTCATACACACTACTATAGGAAGAGTCGCAAAGCAAGCGATGTGACTGTTCCAGCACACCACCTAGTGTGGTGACTGGCTAGCCGAAGATGAAACCTGTGATCAAACACCATCTACAACGGTGGAAATTGGGCTCTAAGGGAAGGCCTGTCCTTTCTGGCAGGGCGGTTCCCAGCCAAGAGTTGTAAACCCGAAACCGGTCCGTGATCGGACCCCTCTGCACATACAGCTACGGTCAATCTCACTGTGCAGGAGCGGCATGATTAACTTCCTAGCCACTAGTTGGCGGTGGCACTGCTGTGCCGGCCCGCAGCACAGTCATGGTGCCGTGAATTGAAGATGTCGATGCCGTGATTGAATCATTCGTAGAGCTCCAGAAGAAATCTGAGAGGTCTCGATCGTCGTGCGAGGGATCCTCCCCGTCCTCCTCGTCAGTAGTCGGTCCCGGTGAGTAGTCCGGTGACGGTGGTGCATCCCAATACAGCGGTGAAGTGGGCGGGACCGGGAGTGGAGGTACCGGGATGTAAAGCCCGATTGGTGCATTGTGAAGGCCTTGCCGAGCACGGTGCCGGCCGTGCCGGCGCGGTGGGATAGCAACCGGCGCCGCAGAAGTGAATGCAGGCTCGCTGGTGGTCGCCCCGGCAGCACCACCGACCTCCAGGCCGGTGTGGTCCGGTGCACATGCCTCGCCAAGAGTGGCAGCCGAGATTGGCGCCGCGGTGGCGCAAACACAGAAGAGAGCACACACCATCACCGCAATCGCCGAAGAGCGGCCAAACCCCCAAGGCGGTGCACCGCATCCCCGACGAGATGTTAGAGGCTGCGGGACCGCATCCTCACCGTCAATAGGGTCATACCCAGCTGCAGACCCGTCCGCGTCGCCGTCGCAAGAGTCGGTCTCCGACCCGGCGTGCATGTACCGCATCGCCAAGTCCTTGCCCTCAGCCGTGATCGAGAGTCCCCCCATCCGCGCGATCCGGTCCGCAAAGCAGAGGTCGGGCTCGTGCGCGTGCATGGGGTCCACCGGCATCATGTCATCGGCGTCGGACGCCTCCGACTCGCCCGGGTAAACATGCTCGATCGCCGCCGGCGGTGGAGCCGGCGGTGGGTCCTCCCGGACATGCGTGCAAGCGGCAGCCGAGATCCCGCTCTCGACACCACCGACCGTGAAGCCGCCCATGTGGGTGGCAGGCTGGCAGTAGGGCAGGAACTCCTGCAACGCACCGTTTTCCTGCTCCGGCTCGATCCCGAAGGAACACGCCGAAACGCCGTCGAGCATCTCCGGCTTGCCCCCCGCCAGAAGGCAGAGCGCATCGAACCGCTCGCCGTCGTGCTCGTCCATGGCCGTCTGAAACTGCTCCGCCAGCAAGTCGTTCTCGATGTCACCGAGGGAGAAGCTGTGGAAGCTTCCCCCAGCGCCGTGCTTGCCGCCGTTCGGGCAGTCGCGGTGCCAGTGGCGGGCCTCGTCCTTCTTGCACGTTGAATTTTGGCAGAACGGAATGAAGTCGCCGCTGCCTTTGTGAAAGGCAACGCGCTTCCTCACCTGCGACTGCGGCCAGTTTCCTCCCGTCGGGAGGTCACCTGCTGCAAAACGAACACCGGAGCCGCCTCCCCCGTTGCCGATCTTGTTCTTGTCCGCCCGCGGGGTAAAACCCCGCCCGTTGACCTTGTCCGTGAGGACCTTCAGCTGCCGCTTCACGTCGAGGATGGTGGCCGTGAGGTCGGACAGCTGCGAGGCGTCGCCGTCAGTGGCCACGGCCGCTGCGGACAGGGCGAACGAGGCAGTGTGCGTACTGGCTGCTACGTGTCGGGCGTAGCACTCGAGGACCCATTGTTGAATGGTAAGAAGGTCCACGGCCGCCCGCTGCTGGTGGGTGAAGAGCCTCGACACCACCGGCGCGTAGAAAGCAGGGTCTAGCGCGGCGAGGAAGAGCTCCTTCACCTCGTCATCGTCGAGGGTGTTGCGCCTCTTGGCGGACCGTAAGGCCGCGTTGAAGTCCGTGATGGACTCGGACGGGTCGGTGTGGGCCTTAAAACGGACGCCAAGGAGGTCCGATGTCCCCTGGAAGGGTGCACCGGAGTCCAGCAGACGCCTTGCGAGCTCCAGCAGGGCCCGCTTGCCGTCCAGAGGGTGCAAGGTCGCAGATGCCTCGAGCCAGTCACCCGCTGGAGAGGCGGGAGACACGATGAGCTCGAGAGTTGAGAAGAGGAGCTTGTTGGCCTCGGGTCGCACGGCCAACGTGGAGTCCTCCAAGTCGAACATAGGGGCAAACAGCGCGTCCTCGGCCTCGAATGCCTCCTGGAGAGCAGGCACCAGCTTGGAGAGGAGCACCTGAGCGTTCGACTCCGTACCCGTAAATCGGTCATGCTTGTCGGGAAAGCATTTTCGGATGACGTGCTTCGCCACGCTCTCGTCGAAGCGCTCACGCGTGAGCGAGCGAACACCCGCCAAGAATACGGCTTGGGCGGAGTTCGCAGCTGGAGCACCAGCGGGCGCTGGCGTAGCCGGCGTGACGGAATTACGTGCGGCAGCGGAGTCGAAAATTGTAGCCAAAGAGCGTCGGCGAGACGCCATACTTGATGTCAATCTAGTCGCAACCATGATGTAGAAGACTATAGAGACGAAGTGAGGGAAATAGTGGCGAGGTGCGGAAGGAGCGGCGGCCAAAAGTCGTAAGGCGGTCGTCGAGGAAAAGAAGGAAAGCTGCGGCGTAAAAGATTCCCCAAACGTGCATGTGGATCTAACAACGCGGCCAAGGAACTTGGTGTCGGATCCGACCAAAATTCCAACGTCTACCAACGCGTAGTACGGGAAAATCAAGCAGCCACGATCCCGAGCTCTCCGTAAGTCCAATCAACCAGTCATGAAACTAGGCCATACCGCTCCGCCGCGCCTCTAGTGGAGCCCCTCACTCCATCTCAAGCGTCGGTGTTTAGCCTGACATGGCCAAACTACGCAGTGTCTAAAAAAAGAGTGAGTGGGGCCAAACCTGTTGGATATACCCCTAGGACTCGGGATATATTCACTCAGTGATCAGTTTTCTCAGAATGTAATAAAGTTGATAAGTCAACCCGATATAACGGGCATAAACAGTTAGGGTTCGGGTTCGGGTGACAGTCATACACACTACTATATGAAGAGTCACAAAGCAAGCGATGTGACTGTTCCAGCAAGAAGTTCGCGACAAAGAGTGATCAATTCCAGTCAAAACGAAAATCCCGTGGACATCCAGAAAATCACGTAGGGTACGCTGCAGCGACAAACACAATTACTCCGTAACGACGCGTGCCTTAACCGCGAGTCCTCATAGCGCAACCATCAAATGGGGCCCCCAACGCCCCACCAAGCGGAGGCGTTTAGCCAATCATGTTACCAAAAGTAGTGGAAGGTGCCTGGCGCACCATAACCTGTGAGATATATAGCTACGGATATATATGGGGTTACGGTCAGAATGCTTTCACTTTCGGTGTTTCTCATAAGTGTAGATAAAACATAAGATAGTCTCGGCTTTATGCCGGAAACCCTAAACCTGTGACACCCGTACTGCACCGAGTACTAGTACAGATAACGGGGAGTGACACACGGTGTGTCACATCCAGCATTTTTACCGGCTGAGGAGTCTACTGTTTTCAAGGTTTTCGCTCTAGATAAGGCGAATCAAAGCATCGACCGATATATGGGGCGTTCGGGCTTCCAAATTTACTAGAAAGTCAACTTGGGATAACGGGGTTTGGGCTATATATCGCCGCAAGGCATCGCCCACGGATACAGTGATAATAAGGGTACCCTGCTAATAAGGGTACTCCCGCCTATAGTCGATACTCATACTCGATACTGTACTTTAGTGCATTCTCTGATGACTACCGACGCGAGATATGACTCTCACCCTCATGCGATGGATTGCTCCGATCAATTTAGAATT
This sequence comes from Cymbomonas tetramitiformis, assembly GCA_001247695.2. Lineage (NCBI taxonomy): Eukaryota > Viridiplantae > Chlorophyta > Pyramimonadophyceae > Pyramimonadales > Pyramimonadaceae > Cymbomonas > Cymbomonas tetramitiformis. The sequence goes on along the minus strand of LGRX02014639.1, from coordinate 4,995 downwards.
TTGAACATCGCATCGCGATACCATCGTTATCGGCCAATCCAGATATTTTTTAATATTCATTTACGAATTGTATATTGACCCGTGGACCCAATGGATCCGAGCTTTCATTTTTCGAGCATCAAAAAGATTTCATAACTTTTACCCCCACCTCGTAGATTCAATTATACTCGAATCGTCCATTAATCGAATGGCCAAATACAGTCCTAAAGTGAAAAAATCGAAACTCTCGCCATAGCCAGCTAGCCACCCTGTAACCTGAAAACACCCTTCCGAAGTTGATCGGTTGAAGATCAGTTCCAAGTTGAGTTTTCAGTTCAGTGTTCTCACGCGAAGGCAGCCTCTTTCGTTCTCGTCATCGTATAAATCATGGCCTCCACTACGTTTTTCGGGACCGGCATTAAGGTTTGTGCTGTGCAGAAGCGAAACACTGTTCAAACCAAAACCACGTGCGGCAAGTCCCAGGAACAACACAACCGGAGGTAACCCACCGGATCAACACATTTTTTGCGCCAGGTGTATGCCGTTGGTCCTTCACTGACCTTACGGAAACTATGAGATGTTTCCAAGGGACGTGTTTTCATTTCTGCTACTCTTGACTTGGATAGGGCGACTGCGGGTTTGTTGTATAGAAACGCACTCGCCGCGGTGGTAGCACTGCCCGCTCTGCTGGCTGCACAAAGCGCAAGCGCTAAGGACCCCATTTTCAAGAAGATCGGATTCGAGTATACCTTGAAAGACGATGTTTGTGCGAAGAAGGTATCATGTTATGGGCCTTTCACGTGCTTTCAACGGCGCTTCTGCGTACTAGAAATAAATGCTTTAGGACATCTATCCCGCTTGCTTGCAGGGCGTTTGCATCTTCCTGTCTGCACAGTTCTTGACGCCTGTCAATCTCGGAAACCAGGTTTGTAAAGTCTACCCGGGTAACGCGGACAACGAGATCAAGTGCCTGAAGTATGTTTCAAAGGGTAAGGAGTTCACCTACGCCGGGGAGACCTCCAAGTCCCGAACGGGGGCCTTCGAGAACGTGGATTGCGACGTGATCATCAATACTGATGCGGAATACGTTCAAGTTACATATTAAGTAGGTCACATCTAAGGTTAGGTTGGACAACGGGTACATGTGACAGGGCCTTCCTTCGTGGACTGATAGGTCTATCACGGTGACACTCTAGCTGCCGTTTTCGTCTGGAGGTTATCCCCAGCTCCTAACGCTCAAAAAAGTTAACCTGAAATAGCTCAGCACAATACTAACCTGTTGTTAAATCAGAGTTTCCTGGCGACAAGTTGTCTCTCAGTGCCACAGGTCTTCGTGCATATGCGACCTAAGAGCCTGAAGCGCTTCCAGACTTGCCCTGTTCACCGTATGTTTAAGATGGACATATCACCCAGGATTATCGGGGGATTTTTAACGGGGACCTCAAGACATGTCTGATCGGTGATCAAAAGCAAGGGTGACTTTCAGCCTCAGGTTTGTCATGTACTATTTATTCCTCTTGTCGTCATAATTTTGTTCTCCAATTTGACAACCACGTCCAGAGGTTTCTTTGCGGAACCTTGAGTTCTTGTGCTCCATGAAGGGTCCGCCCAGAGTCCAAACGTTTTGATGGTGGGTCAGTGTGTAGGCTGCTACCAGCTAATGAACTAACGGCAAGGACTGCGCACTTTGACCGAAAATCCGCCCTCAAATTTTCAACAAAATTCCTTCCCCGACATCCTGGTCGTTAACTTCGTGAACTCGTGAAGGGGCTTGTAGTGCAATCTAAGAGGGGTAGACACAATAGTTTTTTCTTACAGGATCGGAATCAGCCACCTTGGCCATACTGATTCACTAGTTGAGGGTCAGACCATACGTACGGAGTTATGTGCTTGATTCCTTCCCAGTTTTCATGGAGCTGAGTTTTTGGTGGTGCGCCAGCAAAAGCCTTCAGCTGAATCACGTTTTCCTCACCCCAGCGGTGGAAGAAAGGAACAAGGAGGAAGTTCATCAGGTTTCCGCTGAGGGTTCCCTTCCAAGGAAACCGAGATTCAAGTAGTCCTGCCATAAGTATCAATACAGCATCGAAGCAATGGTAGAGAGCTACATGTCCTCTACATAAATGCCGCTTGCGCACTATTTCTATCTCACTGCAAATAGGCATACGGATATGCGAAACGGATAATAAGCACCCAAAACATTTTTGAGTTCCAATTACACATGTTACATGCCTTGTCAAACGTGGCTGTCAATGGCAAGCAAAAAGCAGAAAGCGATACGACAGCCTTATACATAATAACTCTATCGGATCCACATGAATCTTGCATTGCGTCGTTCGAGGCTAGGTAAGTAGAGACTTTCATGGGTGATCGTCCGGCATGCCGTGCATTTCGCAGTTTTGGAATCGATTTCAGAAAAGTGCTATGGACTAAGTGCCACTATGGGCTGCGCACTCAACTTTTGGAATGATGATTAACGATATTAACATTGAGAGTTAGTCATTCACCGCTGAAAATATCATATCAATTCGCTACAATCAACACCTTAACACTTAAATTCTATAATCCTTAAATTCGCTACATTTTGTTTTCTTCTTCCAAAAACAAATGATGGGCACCCTAAGGACGGGCCGTTCAAGGCATTCATTTCTGGAACAATTCAAGATCGACGTTTTAAAGGGTTTATTGTAACACACAGAAACCCTTAAATAATAGGTTTGGCCAAAACCTCAAAAGAATATCGATCTCAAGATGTACCAGAAATGGATGCCTTAAACGACAAGCCCTTAAGGTGGCCATCAAAAAAGTTTGGGGGGAAATTTTGTAGCGAATTTAACACCACAACGTCGAAGTCCCTTTTGCAGTACGGAATATTAGCTTTAGTGCGGTATTGGGCTTCTGCTGGCGGGGGCGAGCTTGGCTCGCGCCGGGAAAATCAGGGATTCGTTGAGGGAAATCAGGGATTCGGGCCCGAAAGGCCCGAAATCCCTGATATTATGGGGCTTTTGGCCCGGAGGGCCAAATTAGAAATTCAGGGATTTTGGCCTGCAGGGCCAATGCATTCAGGGATTTGGCCTGCAGGCCAGGGTAGAAGGCGGCGTCATTCAGGGATTTTACCGCAAGAAATAAGGCGGTAAAAAAAACTGATAAGGCCTTTTTTTCTGACACCACGACTATCGTGTGATTATAAAACAAAATACATCATTTTGCATTTTGTCATATTACATATGACAGACAGTCTTTACAATTGTGCTCACGCCGACAGTCACACCTCATCCTCACCTCACGTCCGTCGCGTCGGCGAAGAACGTACAGTAGAGCGAACCAAGCGAAGAAGAACGAAGGCGGAGACAACACATACGACTTACCTTAGAGAAGTCTGTACGCCTGCTTATCACGCAGTCGACTCTCTTACTATAAGTGACACGGTCTCAGTGTCACTGCGTAAGGATGTCACTTAAATGCAGCTTCTGTCCGCAGTCCGTTTTCTCGGAAGGACAATATACAGGATCATATATCTCGTATATCATTTCTGGTATATTAGTATTTTGATATATTATGGTATTCATTTTTCTTCATATCGTGATATCTAGTTCTGAAGCTTGTGTGTGTGTGTGTGTGTGTGTGTGTGTGTAGGAATTCAGCTATATTTGAAATGTGAGCTGAAATATAGTCATGTGTATGGCATTTAGGAATATTCTGAGTGGACGATTAAGACATAATTCATCTTTAAGGAATTTATGAAAATTCGAAAAGGAATATTCCCTATATTCAAAATTTTCGCCTGCGACGGGCATTTTTGGATTTTCAGGGAAATGCCATGCCGGCTCGCGCCAGTATTTGTATAATTTGCAATTAGGCTTGGTTATGCGACCTCGAATACTGGCATATGATGTGCATATGTTGAATATACTCAAAGGGCGATCCGATGGCATGCCGCACATGTGCGACACGCGGCGATAATGTGCGACACGCGGCAGATGGATGCAACCCCCTCAAGTCCCCTGGGAGGAACGGGGGAGGCGAATACATGCGCATCCGCGGTCCACGGAACAGGACAACGCCCCCCGAAGCGGCCGGGGAGAGCGAGGACTCATAGAGCGAGGACCGAGGGGCCCCTGAGGAGGGGCACCTGGTGCGAACACCTCTCGGCGACCAAGATCAACGCCCTTGGGAAGAACAAGACCCGCCCGGGTGGGACGACGAGGAAGATGATTGGGACCCGCTTGAGGAGGCCATGCGGTCAACCCTGCCGACGAAAGACCCGCCGGGAGACACCCAGGAGGAATGGGACATGCTCTGGGAGTTCGACGGGGCACCAGAGGAGGAATCCCTCCCCGCTACAATCCCAGTAGAGGACGGGGAAAAGGAGCGGTTCCCACGAGAAGAGGGGATGGACATAGACCCCGGGGCTGGCACCCCGCTGGAAGAGACGGAACCAATGGAGGAGGAGGTCCACCTCGAGGGACCGGGATTAAGCTCACCGGATCGGGAGTTGCTGAATGCCGTCGAGTTGGCGCAGGAAGAAGCGCCGACAGCGCAAGCACGGGGGGATGAAACATGCGGGCTCCCCGGGCAGATCCGGTGAGCAGGCTCTGCGACTCCACGCGACAACTAGACCTGGAGGACTCGGCACTGCAGAACAGAGTCCCGCAAGCAGCAATAAACGCCTACCTAAACGTGGCGCCGGAAAGAAAAAAATAAAAGGGACCGGGACCGAAGCGCCCGGCAGCAGGGGAAGGAAACCCAAAGAAAATTAGCCAGGGTCGAGGCCCAAATGCAAGACGTTGGTGTCAGGGTGGTCACGCGGTCGAGGGAAATCGTGGAGGACAAAGCGATCCCGAGTATCTCCAATGAGGTCTGGAGGGTCCTCCAACCGAGTTTAAGATATCTTATCCTGAGGTGCAGGTATGACAGACTCGTGACGGCCGCCAGAAGGCACCTACTATGGCCGGAGCGATACACGAGCCCCAACTACGAGCTACAGTAAGTGCTGACTGTTAAGAGAATTCTACGTTA